>VDFB02031105.1:0-30027 GCA_007258455.2 Sequoia sempervirens | reverse complement strand
CATATATATTGGAGTACCATCATAATTTTATGCACCTTGGTTGATAATTTAATGTAGGCTTGCAATTGTCAAGAGGACTATTCAACTTGGCATACCCCTAAATTGTGTAGAATTTACCAAGTCCATAACACATTAGTTTTCCTCTACAGTAAGCATCATGGTTTCCAAGTAATAGCCCATCAAAGATTGCAGTCATTTTGCACTTTGGACCCTTAAGGGATTGAGTTGGTTGAATGTAGCTCGGAGTGATTCGACATGTTTAGGTGTGAAAGAGGACTATTCATAGCATAAATGTACCCATCTGGACATGTTGGAATAGTCTATTTGGGAAAACGAATTGTAGAACAAAAGTTGCACCACTTTGCAACTTTACACTGCTTGCATTTGACACTTTTTCCATCAAGTGAAAACTAGACACCACGGAAAAATGACTCTGAGATAACAAAAACTAAGAGAGTTTATTGTAGAGGGGTCCAACATGATCCCATAGGCTTAGACAGAGAGTTCATAAGTGTCATGGTTTCCAAGTAATAGCTTGCCAAAGATTGCAACCATTTTGCACTTTGGACCCTTAAGGGATTGAGTCGGTTGAACATAGGTCAGAGTGATTCAGAGTGTTTGGGTGCCAAAGAGGACCATTCCTAGCATAAACGTACCCATCCAGACATGTTAGAATAGTCTATTTGGTCACATGAGTTGCAGAACGAAAGTTGCACCACTTTGTAACTTTACACTACTTGCAATTGACACTTTTTCCATCAAGTGTAAACTGGACAACATGGGAAAATGACTCTAAAATAACAAAAAATGAGAGAGGTTATTGTAGAGGGGCCCAATGAGATCTTGTAGGCTTAAATGGAGAGTTCGTAAGCATCACAATTTCCAAGTTATAGCCTGTCAAAGATTGCAACCATTTTACACTTTGGACCCTTAAGGGATTGCGTCAGTTGAATGTAGCTCAGAGAGATTCAGTGCATTTGGTTGTGAAGGAAGAACATGCCTAGCATAAACGTACCCATCCAGATGCGTTGGAGCAGTCTATTTGGTCACACAAGTTGCAAAATGAAAGTTGTACCACTTTGTAACTTTACACTGCTTACAATTGACACTTTTTCCATCAAGTGAAAATTGGACACCACGGAAAAACAACTTCGAGATTGTAGAGTTTCCTTGCATGATCCTGATGCCTCAAACAAAATGCCCGTAACTGACACAACATTCAGGTAACAATCTGTCAAAGATTGTTGCACTTTTGCAATTTGAACTATTAAGGGATTACGTTGCATGAATTACAAATGTTTGAGGGCAACAATAAATTTAAAAATTTGAGTAAATATCATTACAAATGTTTATGTGAATAGATGGTATGCTATATTGATATTGGTATAGAATCATTAGGTTGATTTATTTTAATAAATGATTTTTTTATAATAAGTTAGTCAATTGGTGCTAGTTATAATATCGAGAGAATAAAAGAAGAAAAAGAATGATTGGTAACCATCAATGGTTATTACACTCACTATATTAATAATATGATGTTTACAATAAAATGAGATTTATTTGGCAGTCCTAATTCTTATGTTTGTGCTACAATTGTCTAATATGCTTCATACACCATTTTGAAACCCAAGTGCTTGTACTTGTAGGCACAATGCTTTCTCAAAACTATCAAGTGGTAATACAAAATCATGAAAAAAAATAAAACTATATGAATTCCAACACCCCACTTAAATGAAATATTGAATCAATGTGCCCCATTTTCATGCACACAAACTCAACTTATAAGATTCTCTCATAATTTCAAAAATATGATTGAAGGATTCCTTAGGTACTTCATTCTCATAGATCTTTTACAATGTCATTCATACATTCGAGATGCTCTTATAATGTCTACATGATAGGTGCTCATGATGAGGTTAACTTCAAATGAATAACTTGAAATTCCCTTGCTGAGCTTCACACACACTTTTATAATGTCTACAACATAGGTGCTCATCATGACGTTAACTTCAAATGAATAATTTAGTACCATTTGCTAGTCTTGGATTTGGCATATACTTTATAACTTTATTTAGGTTTACTAGCTCCTACCTAAACAAAGAAAAGAGATTGTAAATATTAATAATCACATAATCAGATAATCAATTCAAATAAACATGTGATATGTCAATAATCTAAAAATTGTGTACTCAATTATGCAATATCTTATAACTTATCACTAGTCAATCTAGACCATTGAATATCTTTAAAAAATAATTTTTATATGAAAATCAATAATACCTCCCATCTATCATGATTACACTTTAGAGGGTCCTCAAAGTAAGGATTATGGGTTCAAAGAATTCATAAAAGAAAAATCCCAATTATGGGAAGATTGCAATTAAAATATAAGCTCCTTTCATGTTTAGAGAACCATGTACCCCACTAACCAATGCTTGATTTGAACATACTAAGATAGTTTCTATGAAAATTGGGCATTTTCAAAAACCATGGCTTAAAATCAGAATTGAGATTTTTCAAGATCATCAAAATAAGGATGTTGCATTGCTTTTTTGGCTGAGATTCTCTTGAATGGCTCATAAATCAACATTTTCTGCAAGGAGACACCAATCAATTTTTTAGTAGTTTACTTAAAAATGGGCAACTTGTAAAAGAAGAAAAAAAAAGAATATCCAAAATGGAAATGAAATGAAAAGAAAATAGATGGAAAAAACTTATATACAACAAATCCACACCATTTGGTTCCAAGTCGGGAACAACAAGGCTTAAATCTTGATGCTTCCATTGAGGATAGGCATTCCAATCTCTCAACTTAGTCACTCCTGGCCATAAATCTTCATTGGGAGTTCCAAGATACCTATTGCACACAATAGCCTCTCATGAATATAACATGAATAGAATGTAATCAAACTATTACTTTCCAACCTTTTGGAAACTTGTAACCTGTTATAAAAACAAAAAAATTTAATCTTCCACTTAGTTTACTAATCTATTGAGAATATCCTACATCATTTGTTTTGTATATTTTTGAGAAAAAATAAAATACCATTGAACTTTGTATCCTTTGCCATAGTTCTAAACATAAAGTGTGTTACATTTGGAAGTCTGATAACTTCATCAATCACATATATACTGTACCAGTGTACTTCTTTCCGCTTGGGCATCTTTAAAATCAGAAATTTTTTGAATTTTGATTGTGGCAAGTTATTCTTTGAACCAACGCAACAAGTACATTGCTTCATGTAGACATGCAAAATTAACATTATGCATTTGATCAGATTCAGTCAAATTAGGTCTCACATTAGGCCCATTCATCACTTTCATCCATTCATTAAATAATCTCATTTTCTAAGGTCATTTATCAAATAAACATTATCATCAGCCTTTTAATAAATCAAACATCATCCCTTTAATTAAATAGATCAAACATTTATTTAATTAAATCCAATCCATATTTCATCCTTTTCTGATTTAAATAAATCAAATATTTAAATCATGAAAGTCAAACTCACCTAATCAGCATTAAATCAGCATAATCATCATTTATTTAATCTAACCATGATTAAATACTAATCTCACCCACTTGCATTCTCTAGATATCTCCACTTGCGCAAATAAATCAATTTTATTGATTTATTAAAAAACTCTCATTTTCCCTCAACATGGCAAGTTGATTTGTCCCTCCAACATAGCATTTATTGCTCTTCTTTCTTGTCCCCCTCTCTGGCAAAATTTGAATTCAAATTCTCCCTCTCATGGGCACTCTTCCCAAATTTTGCACAACCATTGACCACTCACCACTTGACAAGTGTCCTCTCCTCATTGGAGGATCTTTAGTCCCACATTCACCATCTTGGCCAATCTCTCATCAAGAAAATCTATAAAAGAAGGCCTTCATTCTCATTCATGGATCCACAACTTTTAGGCAAGGTTACTCTCTTAATTTGAGAACTCATCTTGCTCATCATCTCCATTTGCATTTTATCATTTTAGCTATTGATCAAGGATTGGGAAAGGGTCACTAGCACATGTGACACCAATCCACCATGGAATAGGTAACTTGTTGAGTGTTTTCATTATGCTTGTGGTTTTCTTTTATCCTTTGTTGCATTTTGAAGCATTTGCAAGGTATTTCATAGGAGTTTTCTTGAAGGATTTGTAGGTACAAACCCTTGTTTGAGATTAGTGTTTGCAGATTTTGAAAAGCATGCTCACATTTGGCGCTAGAAGGAGGGCCTCTCCAGCAAGTATTTCAAGCATTTGCTTCCTCTATGCATCTTCCTAGCTATAAGATCCTCCATGATAGCTATTTTACTTTCTTATTTTTCATCCAATTTCATTTCTATGTCAAAACTATTCCTCACACATCTGCATATAAGCATATATATCCAATGAACCAAAGTTATTCCAATCTTCCTGACATAATTCATAGATAGCATTTTGATGTGTATGTTCTAATGTATGAGCAGACAGTAAGATATCTAATAGGACAGTAAAGTCTTTGCTTCTTTTTTATCAACTAATGCATTGAAAGTAAATTCTTTTGTTGTATGTTCAAATATAAAAAAAATAAAGCTTTGGCTATTTGGGCATTGCCTCTGCCCTCTCTTTGACACTAAGTAAAGTCTTGAATCTGGAAAAAGCTCTCTGCACATTTAATGTGCATGTCTTAGAGGAGTTATAATCTAAAGATAATGGATAATTGGCACTATTAATCTGCTTAGACTAATGGATCTGTCGGTTACAGCTATCAAATTTACGTTTTTTGTGCTAGATTTATGGTATGGAGTAGAACCGGCCAGAGTTAGGTACCTAGTTCAGGTTTAGGATAAATTTTTGCAATCTTGTTTAGGTTGAATGATTTGATAGCCTGGTTCCCTTGTTTCAACGTTTATTTTCTTTACATCACATTAATACTATTTGCGATGTTATAGACTTGTCTTTGAATGAGAATTGCAACAACTTGCCAATCAGCCTTATTTCGTTGTGTTGTACATAAACATGCTTGCTTAACAAACCTATTGTTGTGCTCCTTATTCACCTGCCACTTGCATTTGTTTAAATAACTCTCAAGTTCCTTAGGCTCAGTTTTTCTATCTTTAGCCAAACACATTTATTTAAAGATAGTTTCAACACACCTAACCTTGTTGAATTCAACTTTGCATTTCCATTTTCTTGAAAAGTTCTAATCTACGAATGCTATTTTTAAGTCACCATCGTAATAAATGCATTGAAGTTAATGAAGTGTATTATTTCTTGCCGAATGAAGCATGTTGGTGTGCAGACCCATAGACTATGAAAACGACAGTCTCTTTTCTTGGGTGAATGATATTAGGTTCAGCTCAGGTTGCTCTTTGACGATGGCATGCGTGCCTACCAATGGAGACTTTATGGCGCTTCATTAAGAAGTTGGTGACAAATAACTCTGCACCAGGAAAGAAAAGAAAAAATTGCAACTCACGGCCTCATCAAGGCGATGTGGGAGTACCACAATCTCAGGCGTAGTCATCATCGCCTTTTAAATAGGGATTTCTTTTTTGTTTGTTTTCTTGCAGTGAGATCTTTATGAATGGACAGCCAATGCTTTGGTATTATCTTTCATCTTTAATGAGGGATATGCAAGTTATTTTGGATGTGTATGCATATGAATATCATGTCTAAGACAAATCTCTGCTAAACTATCAACTTGTAGCATGAATATTATTGTAGTAAAATAGAATCCAACAAGCATTGAAACATTAATGCGCAGACAGTGGTATGTTTGACTTGTTAATGCAGGATATTGATGGTGGTTGTAGTTACGCGCTAATTTGGAGAAGTTCTTTTTGATAAGGACTACATTTTGATCTTTTGATATTTCAACGAACACATAAGTTAATACTAATGTATTGTGGATGTGGAATATTGATGCAACACCTTTTGGTACCTTACTTTGTGGTTAACAAAATTAGTTTTCTAAATCAATATTTCAAGGGATGTATTTGTGATCTTCAACATAGCTATGATTTTAAAGGAAATCTAATGATAGGGCTAACATCAATTTTTTTTGAAGTCAATAAGGAGTTATTTAAACCTTGTGCAGATTTATCTTGGCTATCTTAAGTATTAAGTGCTGATTTTTTTTTGTCATTTCTTTGTTACTTGAGTAAGCTAACACTATATAGCCCAAATGTTATTTGGAGGAGTTGTGATTTATCTTTTAAATATCTCAATTAATTTCTTAAAATAAATTTATTTTAAGACTTTATTTTGTAACGTTTATAGGTACAAGGAAAGCAAAAAGTTAGCAAAGGTACAAACGAAGGAAAGCAAGGAGAAGGCTAGCAAAAGAAAACGAAAGGAGGATTTTTTTTGAAACTCAAAGTGTTTTTAAACGCTTTAAGTGTTTGTTTAACACTTTTTCACGAAATTGTTACCTTTTCGCTCGTAGGACACTAATTTTTGTTTGGGTCTAAAAAGAACAATTTGATTTTTCCATTCGCAAAAGGCTAGAATTCAAGCTTAGACACTTACTAGATTTCGTTTTGGGCTAAAAATTGGACAAAAAATATTCATATTTCATTTGGTGCTTAAAATGAATCAAACAATTGCTTTGGAAGGATAAAATGAATGTGTGTTTGCCTTATTTTGTGGTTACTTACTTAAACTAAAGTCATTGAAAGGACGTATGCACTTCTCTCGCACTTCCAAGTGATCTTGAGAATCAGAAGGCCTTTTTGGTGATTTTGGCGTAAGATAAAGTGATCACCTCCACACTTCGATTTGGGCTTAAAATTGAACAAACTCTTGTGTGAGTGTGTGTGGGGGGCATTTTTGCGTATATTCTCTCTCTTTGTTGCTATCAAAGATTGATCGAGTTACGGATTTTGTTCTTCATTTGCTTTTGTTTATCTTAGAGGGCCTGCCTTGTCAGAAAAAGTAATCACCCAAGGGAACGGCTCAACCGGTAACACTCTAAACCCGAGAGTATTTCCAGCGGGGATATAAATGTGGATATTGGAAGAAACACCAATATCACGCGGTTGACTCCGACAAGATGGATCTGAAAGGGGACTCTTGCCACGTTGGGTCAACTCCTACGAACGGAAAGTCTGAACTAGAACCCTTGTTTTGTAGTGGCCTATTTATCCATTGAGCGAGTTTATCAAAGTGGTGCATTGGAACTTTGATTCCAAGAAGTTACTTGCCATGTCCGATCTTGGTTGAAATATAGAGGTTAGGATTTCATCATACCTCTATATTTTTCCTTGGTTGCATGTAAAATCATCTCTTCTATGAAGGGCATGAGGCAAGCCCACTAAGAAAAACGTACCCATTAAGCTAGGATGTTACATTGCTTGTTTGAAAACACAGTGCGTTTATCAAAAACATTTTGCAAACAAACATTCAACATGATTTTCAAAATTTCAAACTCTTTTGAAGACAAATATCATTGACTCAATCCATATGTTATTGCTTTCCCTTTGGATTCACGTCCTTAGAGGTTCCTAAGCATTGGATTATACCTCAATTTGTCTTCTTAAGTAAACAATAGGAAACCTTTGCCTTAAGTTCATTAAATTTCCACATAACATATCTTGTGGAGTTTGAAGAAATTGAGACATTGGACATCTTAGTTTGAAACTTTAATCAAAGATATTGTTTTTGGTAAAATAAAGCCATTAAACAAAGATAAGCAAAATGAATTTTCATGTGTGATTGGAGACTCACAAATCCCAAAGCAAAAATCATTGGAAATCCAAAAATGAATGTTCAAAAGAAATCATTTCTTGGTTACAAAGGTCTTTAGGAAGCATATGCATGCTCTTCAATACCTAGGTCTAGGAAAACACAAAGTGGTCTTTTTTAGGTTCATCTAGGGATCAAAACAAAATCAATCCTCTTTCATAAATCCTCCAAAACAACATCATCTTATAAATCATTTCTTGAAAAACCTTGAAATCATCCTTGAAGTGCTAGGCTTTATGAAAAAATAAAATCATCCAAAAACATTGTGAACAAGTCCTTGAAAACATTTATCAAAACACCTTTTGGCTAGGCATGTGTAGATGCATCCTTTTGCATATACTTAGTCAAAATTATCAAAAATCATCTTGTCTAGCTTAGTGTATGTAGATGAATCCTTCTTCATATACTTAGTGAAACAATCATTTTATTTGGATAGGTGTGGGTAGATGCATCCTTCTCCTCACACATATCCAAAATCATCATCCTTTGAACAAAACTATCCTTTAGATCATTATCAAACATCTTAGGGTCTTTTTGTTCAAAATCCAAAACAAAATCACAATCAAAGTCAAGGAAAAAATCCAAAATCCAAAATCCAATCAAATTCAAGTCCTAAAAGCCTAGTATTTCATTCAAGATTTATCAAAAAAACCAAAAACATCCATAACATCCATCCTTAAACATCATCATCACTTTTGATCTTAAAAAGCATCCTAAAAACTTTCACTTTGGGACATAAAATAGAGATTAATCCAAAGAAGCAAGAGATTCATCTCCCATATTCTCAAAGATTGATCCTCATTTTATGGTTCTAACTAGATCTCAATACAAGAAGAGTATGGAAGCCAACAAAAAAACACTTGCTTCAAGTGATCTTAGCCAAACCACTCCTGAAATGAATCCCATTGGGGATAGAAATCTCACAATTAGCCTTCCAACATCATCACAAAACCCACAAGAGGAAACCCAAGGGGAGGATCTTACCTTTGGAATGTCTCACGAAGAAGTAGCTGAAATGCTCCAAAATCTAGACAACCATAGAATCATCAACATCATGATGAGACTTAACCCTTCGTTGTACATGCTTGAACTAGCAAAAAAAAGGGGCCAAGTTGCCTTCAGATTTTGATGTGAGCACTATAGTGGAGACATCTTTCCCACCAATCTCATCCACCATCCCCATTTCATCTACACCTCCATCTCAAAACATCACACAAAATATCCCGCAAATCACAACATCATTTGCTCCAACTCAACCCAACATTAACAAGGGAAACACATTTCTCAATTCTCTTCAATCACATCCCCTTGTTAATAATCAAAGCTTGGATGCAAAAACCACCTTGGAACAAAACATCCCCCATAATCCATTACACCAAAATGTTCCTCTCACTTTACATTATGACCCATCATCAACATCTTTTCACGGAGCACCACAGACACCTCTTCTCACAAATTTACAAGAAGAAGGGGATATGTTCAGACAAGGGGGCATATTCGATACCACAACACTTTCGCAAGGATTCACCCCCCTCACATTTCCACCTATCCGACCACTACCATTATCATCCACATCACTCCTTGGCTTGGGGTTGCCCCCTCTACCAACTATCAATCAAAACAACATCCCAACCATCAATCAAAACATTTTGCCAAATGCTCAAAACTTATTGTTGACATCAAAACAACAAATGAAAAACACACAAGCAATGGCAACATCATCAAACACCCCCACAACATTGCAAAGCATGGTCTCTCAAGGGCCAATCACATCAACAACGCCACTTACCACATCAACAACACCATCCACCAATCAAGTAATCAACACGAAAACACCATCCACCAACCAAATAATCAACACAACATTATCACTCACCACGAACACCATTCCAAATCCACCACCACCTCCACCACCACCAACATTTACCACATCAAACCAATTTGATGCAGCATTACAAGCTGCTTTCCAAAGAGGCTATCAACAAGTGCAAAAACAAAAAGCCATGCAACAAGCCGCTCAAGCTGCAAAAGTTGTAATACAAGCGCAAAAAGTGCAACAAGCTCAAGCATTATTACAACAACAACAGCAACAACAAGTCGCTCAAGCTACCCAAGCCGCGCAAGCATTGCAAGCATAAAGGGTCGCTCAAGCACAACTATTATTGCAACAACAAGCCGCACAAGCGCAAGCCCAAGCACAAGCTCAAGCGCAAGCACAACAAGCACAAGAACAAGCACAACTTCTTGCACAAGCAGCACAATTGCAAGCGTATCAGCAAGCACTAAAGCAATACCAAGAGCGGCAAGAAGCAGCAGAATTGGCAGCCCAACAACAAGCATTGTGGGAACAACAACAAGCAGAACAACAAGTGTTTTTAGAACAGTAACAAGCGTAGCAGCAAGCACAACAACAAGTGTTGTTGGAACAACAGCAAGCGTAACAACAAGCACAAATCCTAGTGCAACAACAACAAGAGCAACAACAAGTATTGTTCATCCAAAAGCAAGTAGAAGCCTACTTTGCCCGCCACAACATACCGATATCATTGAAAAATGCACCAACCAATCCATCTATCCAAACCATGATCACGATACCCCAAAACACCTTCATTCCACCCCCTGACCCACAAGATGATGTGACGACACAACTCAAGTTGCTCTCGCAACAAGTGCTCGATCTTCAATCAAGGCGAACAACCAAAACATAGAGCAACTTGTGTCCCTATCCATTTGATAGGAGCTTAGACATGAAACCATTCCCTAAGGGATTTGAGATCCCTAAATTTGACAAATATCAAGGGACGGGAAACCCTGAAGATCACATCAGGGAATTCCAGGTTCATTGTATGGAGGTTGCATATGATGATACTTATCTGATGCAACTATTCCCTAGGAGCTTGGCAGGCAACACTATAGAATGGTTCTCTCGCTTACACTCAGGCATCAGAACATTCCAAGAAATTAGAGATGAATTCATTAGAAACTACACATGTAACATTACAATGGATGTTAGTCTCGAAGAACTATACGCTCTAAAACAAGGGAAGAATGAATCTTTCGCTTCATTCCTTCAACGATGGTGATCTAAGGCCAATCGGAGCAAGTGGGCCATGCTAGAAGAACAAGTCTGCATAATCATCACCAACCTTGAAGGTCGCTTATCATTTCATCTCAAGGTTCAAGGTATCACCACATATGATCAATTGATCACCAAGGCACTTAGCATCAAAAGAGCCCTTGTGACTCAACCCATCGAATCAACATCATATCATGAACTGCAAAACAACCGCTCGTCATCAAACTACAATGATAAACCTCGCATGTGGGCAAGAAACAAAAATGTCACTAATGATGGTGTTGTAGATGCCAAGGTGGTCATTAGTGGTCCGCGCCAAAACACACCCACACAACAAATCCAAACACCAAATCAAAACATTCATCACACAATGCATCAACCCAACAATAATCCCACAATCAATAACCTCAATGACCAAAGAGGACCACCTCAACGCAAAACATACCCCAAACGAAAATACACTACTTTGGGGGAACCACTTGAAGACATCATGAAAAAGCTAATAGATGAAAAACTCATCCAAGCTCCTACATTTGAGAATTACCAAGAACCTGATGTCAAACCTCCTTGGTACAATGAAAATCAACTATGTGAGTTCCACAAAATCAAAGGCCACACCACAAACAATTGTATGAGACTCAAGAACATCATCCAAGATCTCATCGACAAAAGAATCATAAATGTGGAAGCACCTACAAGGAATCAGGACCTTAAAATATACACAAATCCGATGCCGAATCATGGCAACAAAGGGAATAACAAGGATAAAGGAAAAGGTAGTGTAAATAATGTATACGAAATAGTTGTTTCCAACCTCAATGAAAATTTCATGGTCATCACCATCAAAGGCACCCATGTTGAAGATTGTGGAGTCACCACAAGAGGTGGCAAAGTCACCATTGCAGGATCATCCACCATTGCAGGTTCATCCCAACCAAATAGAGTCCCTACATCAAGAGCCGTTCCGTATAGCTACAATGTTGTAGACCAACTCAAAAGAATGCCAACACACATCTCCATCATGGAGTTGTTAAAAATCTCATCAGCGCATAAAAAGATCCTTGAGGAAGCATTAGCCTCATCTACTGTCCCCGCAGACCTCGATGCGAAACAATTCCAAGCTATGGTCGGAAACATCATAACACCTAATCTCCTTACATTTTCGGACCAAGATTTTCCTGCCCAACCATCTCACAATCGCACACTTCACTTGGAGGTCATTGTGAACAAAAGCAAAATCAAATTTGTCTTGGTGGATGGAGGTGCAGGTTTGAACATATGTTCTTTTAGTCTCATCAAGCAGTTAAAGATATCAGAAGATTCCATTGATAAAGGGAAGGGCAACATAATCAGAGCATATGATGACCAAGAAAGAGTGTCTCAGGGCACAATTAAGCTCCCTATCCAAGTAGGGCCAACACTCATGGAAACCACATGTCAGGTCTTGGACCTCGAATTTCCATACAATATCCTCCTGGGATGCCCATGGATTCATGCGATGAAAGCTGTAGAATCAACCTTCCACCAATGTGTGAAATTCACACATAATGGACAAGAGGTTACCATCCATGGGGATCCTGAGCCATTTTCATACTGCAAGAACCTTGAAGCCAAATATTACAAAATCCCCCAAGTGTCGAAAAATGATGAGGGCCCATCCACATCATACATCGATCCTGCCACTCTCACTTCTATGACAGAGACACCCACCATTCCCACCATATCCGATATCAAGCTCATCATCCAGGAGGACAGTTGTGGAAATTATAGGCTCCCTAACAATGCTTTTGTGATAGGAGAGTTACCACAATCTCCAAAATCACAAGGATGCCCACAAGAAAATCAAGCTCCCACATCACAAACCTATCCTCAAAATTATCCTGAATTCACAAGATGGGGAGACCTTGGCCATGAGGTAATTGAAGTAGATCCATCAAACATGTTGTATCAAGATGAAAGACTGGCAGCTAATCTACCAATGGATGAAAGAAGCAGAGGCCTACACATGATGCTTGCGATGGGCTATGACTGAAATCAAAGATTGGGACAAAATGACAATGGGCTCTTAATACCAATCATGCATGAGACGTGACCTATAACAAATCTTGGTCTTGGATGTACCCCTCCGAGAATAACCATACGTGGCCGAAGTCCTCCGGTTAGAATGGTTAACGTCTCTCCTTAGCCAGTAATAGTACAACTACAGTCACCAATAGTCACAGGATGAGACACACATAATTTTATAACTGAGCCCTACATTAGTAGCGATGACGAAGATACCTTATCCAACCTACCTAGGTTATTTGAAGATACCACCCTGTGTATGATTAGTACCATATCCTTTGAACCAAATAGTCAAATCATGAGATCTGCCTAGTCTACCCCCAATTGATCGACTATGACCAACGAGGACCACCAGTTCTCAATACATTCAAAAATGATGCGGCACTCTCAAAATTCATTGGGTTGAGGGATAACATTCCAGATGGAGATCATAAGGATGGATTCATAATGGAGTTGGACACACACACCTATTATGGGGAAATGATTGAATCCTTCAGTCGCAAAAGTGAGAAACTAAGAATCATATCCAAGTCCTTGAGTGAAAACCACACCGTGGCACTCTCTAACAACAAAATAGTAAAAATAAAGGACATATCCAACGGTGAAAACCTCTCTGAGGTGCCTGAGGATGAAGGATTCAATCTTCCCCTAAGAGCTATTCATCAAGAGAAGTCAGCAGTCTTGGCGAAAAATGCAACCCGGTCCAACCTAGGAACAAAGGAGACCCCGCATATCACATTCTATGCAGAATCACTATTATTAGAAGAGCAAGAACTCCTAGCGGCATTCCTAAGGGAAAGACAAATAAACTTTGCATGGAGTTATGTTGATATGCCAGGACTTGATCCAAATACTATGGTCCACCACCTAGTAGTGTATCCAGATGCAAAACCTATTAGACAAAAGCTTTGAAAAATGCATCCTCAAATTGCTTTGTTAGTCAAAATGGAGCTGAAAAAGCTATTAGATGTTGGATTCATCCGACCAGTCGATTATCGAGCGGGTATCAAACTTAATTTTTGTTTCAAAACCTGATGGAGCCATCAGAATTTGTATAGATTTCAAAGATTTGAACAAAGTATGTCCCAAGGATGACTTTCCACTTCCCAATATCAATATGATAGTGGACATGACAGCAGGGCATGAGATGCTATCACTCATGGATGGATTTTCAGGATACACCCAGATTATGATAGCAAAAGAAGACCAACATAAGACAACTTTTACTTGTCCATGGGGGACCTACTGCTCGAACATGATGCCATTCAGCCTAAAGAATGTAGGAGCAACATATCAAAGGGCCATGAAATTAATCTTCCATGACATGATTCACAAAACAGTCGAAGACTATGTTGACAACATCCTAGCTAAGTCAAGAAAAGAAAAGATCATATAGCAACTAGCAAGTGCTATCTTTGTGAGATTGAAGGAATACAAAGTTAGACTAAATCCCAGAAGTGCGTCTTGATTGTACAATCCCGAGATAAATACTAGGATACATAGTGTCATAGGGGAGGTAATGAGGGTGGATCGAGAGAAAAAGTAAAAGTGATCCCTTGAGATGGAAGCACCAAGGAACTTAAAGCTTAAGCCCGAGGAGGCCTCCAAAGGCTCAATCCATTAGAAGGTTCATACTTTGGCGGAGACCAGCGGGAACCCATGTCGCTTTAGCCTTCTCCACAGGGGTACATCATACAAATGGGATACAAAATGTGAAGGGCATTCAACAAAATAAAGGGTATCTAAGGCTTTTCGGTCATTAATACCCACCTATCTGAGAAAGCCATTGATCTTATATGTGTCAACAACAACAACAACCATTGGAGCTCTCCTAGCTCAGCATGACAAAAATGGAATAGAAAGGGCTATCTATTACATCAGTAGAACAATGGTTGGGCATGAGCTAAACTATTCATTCATCGAGAAAGCATGCCTCATAGTAGTGTTTCTAGATCCTAAAATTGAGACATTACATGTTGGCACACAAGATTGAGCTTATTGCGAAGTGACCCCCATAAATATCTCTTATCAAGGTAATGTTAGCTGGCGAGAATGGCAAAATGGGTCCTTGATATTATGAGAATATGACATGAGTATGTTGAGAAAAAATCCATCAGAGGTCAAGTTATTGCGGACCAATTGAGAAGCACCTATGTGATACGAGAATCCCCTTGTCTCGAGTTTCGGATAGGTCTATTTTTAACCTCAACATTGCTGATCACTGGAAACTATACTTCGATGGGTCATATACACAACATGGATCAGGAGCTGGTGTCTTCTTCATCACTCCACAGGGGGACTGCATACCGAGATCATACAAACTGGCATTTCCTTGCACTAACAACATAGCAGAATATGAGGCTTTGACTATAGGTCTCATGATAGCAGTGCAGTGGAATATCATAGCTCTCAAGGTCTATGGAGACTCTCAGTTGATCATAAATCAGGTCAATAATGAATATCAGACAAAGGATGACAAGCTAACCCCATACAAAAAATTGGTGGAGACTCTAAAGGAATCTTTCATCGACATAACATTTGAGCAGATTCCAAGAACCAACAACAGAGCTGCTGATGCCATGGCTACAATTGGGTCTCTAGTAGACATCCCTCACAATGTACCGAAATATGAATTTATGATCGAGCAGCTTCTCGTTCCCACATTTGAGGTACCAGAATTAGAATATGTGTGTGAAATCGTTGGTCCTAGCAATCCTTGGTATCATGACATCTATACATATCTTCGAATAGGAGTCTTACCCGCTGACCTACCATTGAGCCTAAAATGAACCTTTATCAAAAAGGCATCTAGATTTGTCATCCTAGGTGACACCTTATACCGTAGAAGCATAAAGGGTACCTTACTACGCTATCTAAATGTTGAGGAGGCATTAACCGCTCTAACTGAAGTTCATAACGGCATTTGTGGCTCACACTCGAGTGGAATAACCATTGCCAAGAAACTGTTGAGGCTAGGGTATTACTGGCCCACAATGGAAAGAGAAGCATATGATCACGCTAAAAGTTGTTTACAATGTCAGCAGCATGGGGACCTCATCCATGCTCCAGCTCAAGAGCTTCATCCGATCGTTACACCATGGCCTTTTTTGCAGTGGGGACTTGATCTCATTGGGAAAATATCAACCACCTCATCCAATGGCCACAAATTCATTATAACTGCAACTAAGTACTTCACAAAGTGGGTGGAAGCCATACCCATGACATATATCAGTGGGAAGCAAATCTCAAAATTCATCCTAAACTATCTCATCTGTCATTACGGTGTTCCACAAGCCATTATCTCAGATAATGGGATGCCATTCAAGAACCAAGAGGTTCACAACTTGTGTGAGAAATTCAAAATCCAGCATCGCTTCTCCACCCCGTACTATCCCCAAGGCAATGGCCAAGTAGAAGCCACAAACAAAACCATCCTCAAAATCCTCAAGAAAATAGTCAATGACACAGGTCGTGACTGGCATTTACAGCTTAATCTCGCCCTCTGGGCTTATTGAACTAGCATCCACACACCCATAGGTGCCACCCCATTCTCCTTGGTCTACGGATCAGAAGCCGTACTCCCCATTGAGATCGAGCTCCCATCCCTCAGAATATCACTGCAAAATCTCATCACTAATGAAGAATATCGGGTTTCAAGAATAAACGAGCTGGAGCTACTGGATGAGAGACGCATAGATGCTTTGAATCATTTACAAGTCTATCAAAATAGACTCAAACAAAGCTACAACAAGAAGATCAGAAGTAGGACTTTCCAAGTCAGAGAATTGGTCTTAAAAGAAAATCAGAAGAATGTCCCGAATCCCAGCAACAAAGGCAAGTTCGAACCCAATTGGTTAGGGCCTTTCATCGTCACAACAAGCTATAAATTAGGGGCATATCAGCTATCAACACCCGAAGGGGAACCTCTGTAGGAGCCCATGAATAGCTCCCATCTCAAAAAGTTTTATGCCTAATTCTTTCAAGGTATAGAACCAAAAAATCAGAAAAATCAGAAAAAGTCCTAAAAAATGGTTACTTCGGCGAAAACCTGGCAAACAGGCGTCTTGGTAACAACACAAAAAAAATCAAAAAGTAGAAAAATCCAAAAAAATCAAAAAACAAATTGAAAACAGTAAAGAAAAAAATCGTCCTCTAGTGAAAACCACTTTGGTGGCACTTTGGGCAAGTACCTTGGTGAAAACCTGGCAAACAGGCGCCTTGTGTAAATAAGCACTTTCCATCCACCAGGACCTTTATGGCTTGTTCGTCATTATCCCTCCATTTCGCTTTTGCTTCCATCATCCATCTCATCCATATCTCCATTCATCACTCATCCACTCGCTTCCGCACCATAGTTTGGTCCTGTGTTCGTATCGTGATCCCTCCAAGTACTACTCGGCCCATCCTCAAGGTCAGTTTGTCCTGACTTTATCTGGGTAGTCTATTACATCATGCCGGGGGCATGTTCCCATTGGATCGGATTCGTGTGTGGTCTTAAAGTTCCCAAAACATCAAAAAATCCAAAAACATTAGAAAATCAAAAAATCCAAAAACATCAAAACATATCAAAATCCAAAAATAGGTCAAAAAGTCATTCAAAAAAAACCAAAAATAGGTCGTCTTGTCGAACTATGTCGTCTCTGAGCTTGAACATAGGCAAGGTTGATCTTTGATCATCCCCTGAGACATTTAGGTCAGTCCTAGAGAGTCCATATAATAAAGCTGACATCTCATCATGTATATACGTCATCTATCTCATCGGTCAAATTAAAACCGGTCGAAGACTATGTGTTCTCTAGCGTGTATAACGTAGGTAAAAGGCTAATCTGTCCCGATCAGCCAGGAGCCCCTAGGATAGGTCTTTAGGTTAGTCTCTTGGTCAAAATCTCAGAAAATCCCAAAAACATTGGAAAACTAAAAATCAAAACATTTGTAAAACTTCAAAAAAATACCAAAAACAGCCTCAAAACATTGCAAAATTCCAAAAACATCCAAATATTTGAAAAAATCCATCAGCCTCATCTCGCTTGCACCCACAATAAACACCATTCATAATAAACTGATCGTCATCCTCAACCTTTGGTGAAACAGTTAGAAACAAGTCCTAGCGGGTTAAAGTAGAACTTCAGCGTCAAGTCTCAAGTCTAAGTGATCGTAAACAAAGTTGGTCAGAATCTTTGTGTCGATAGTCCATCATCAAATAGTCATATCAATCATCGATAACATCATGTCCCTAAAGATGAATCAGCCTTCCTACAAGGGCATTATTTATCGAAGAACACTGGATAAATGAAATAGCCGTCGCAGCCATCACCTAACATGTCCTAGGATGTATCAGCCTACAATAGAGCATTATCTTTTTGGCAATAAGTTTGGTTCTTATCCTTAAAACGTGCTTTTGGTTAGTCGGTAAAGAAGAACATTGACTTGTTTGCATACTTAGTGTCTTTTTCTTTTGACTTATCTTCGCATTGCTCCGGTCCAGGACCTCTACCGATGATATCGAATGAAGGATTTAGAGAGATAGGAATGGGGAAATGATCATTATTCTTTTGTCTGTTGTGCTTGTTGGACGTTCTTGTAAAATAACTTGGCAAATACTTGCTTTGTTAGATATGTATGGAGGATGTTTCAGACAGCTTGTTGACTATTGCATTGATTGGTTATACCTTTCCGTGTTTTGGTCCGAGATGTTTGAGACTTCTAAAGTGCATCCTAGCAGAGTTTCCATATGTCAGGTGTGAACAAGAATACTCCTATCTATTTGTTGAGTCAAAGTCCATCACACTAAGTACAACGTCATCCTGGTCCTTTATACCTTGATGCATCATACTTAGGCATGTTATCAAAAATAAAGTAAGTGACCCTTTTAAAATCCCAATCCTTGATAAGCAAATAATTCATTTCTCATCATCATTTCTCATCATCATCTCTCATTATGTTGGCTTGATGGATTCTTTTGTCATCATCTAATTTCTACATTTTCCACACTAACATCACAGCATGAATAGTTAATCATCATCACCAATTCATCCATCATTCATCCATCATGCATCCATCGTGCATTCATATCATCATCATAATATAGATCTGTTAGTCTAACCATCTCATAAATCATCCATTGCATAATCACATCATATCACATCACCCATCTCATCCATCTCGCATCATATCATCATTTAAGTTGTTTAGGATAATATAGATTTGTTATTCTAAGTATCTTGAAATCATCTCATTTGCATCGTCGTCCATAACCACTCATTTTGCACCTCTTTATTGCAAGATCGACTCTCAAATCGAATCTTTTCGCTCAATCTCTCGAGGGGGCAATGTACCAGTGTACTTCTTTCCATTGGGGCATCTTTAAAATTAGGAATTTTTTGAATTTTGATTGCGGCAGGTTATTCTTTGAACGAACGCAACAAGTACATTGCTTCATGTAGACATGCAAAATTAACATTATGCATTCGATCAGATTCAGTCAAATTAGGTCTCACATTAGGCCCATTCATCACTTTCATCCATTCATTAAATAATCTCATTTCCTAAGGTCATTTATCAAATAAACATTATCATCAGCCTTTTAATAAATCAAACATCATCCCTTTAATTAAATAGATCAAACATTTATTTAATTAAATCCAATCCATATTTCATCCTTTTCTGATTTAAATAAATCAAATATTTAAATCATGAAATTCAAACTCACCTAATCAGCATTAAATCAACATAATCATCATTTATTTAATCTAACCATGATTAAATACCAATCTCACCCACTTGCATTCTCTAGATATCTCCACTTGCACAAATAAATCAATTTTATTGATTTATTAAAAAACTCTCATTTTCCCTCAACATGGCAAGTTGATTTGTCCCTCCAACATAGCATTTATTGCTCTTCTTTCTTATCCCCCTCTCAAAATTTATTGCAAAATTTGAATTCAAATTCTCCCTCTCATGGGCACTCTTCCCAAATCTTGCACAACCATTGACCACTCACCACTTGACAAGTGTCCTCTCCTCATTGGAGGATCTTTAGTCCCACATTCACCATCTTGGCCAATCTCTCATCAAGAAAATCTATAAAAGAAGGCCTTCATTCTCATTCATGGATCCACAACTTTTAGGCAAGGTTACTCTCTTAATTTGAGAACTCATCTTGCTCATCATCTCCATTTGCATTTCATCATTTTAGCTATTGATCAAGGATTGGGAAAGGGTCACTAGCACATGTGACACCAATCCACCATGGAATAGGTAACTTGTTGAGTGTTTTCATTATGCTTGTGGTTTTCTTTTATCCTTTGTTGCATTTTGAAGCATTTGCAAGGTATTTCATAGGAGTGTTCTTGAAGGATTTGTAGGTACTAACCCTTGTTTGAGATTAGTGTTTGCAAATTTTGAAAAGCATGCTCACACATACATGATATAAAGATTAGATGATAACATTGGCATCATACAAATTAATGTGCATACTTACAAATTAATAATAACCAATGTGCATACTTACAAATTAATCCAACGAACCATCCAGGTCTGCTCTACTCTTTATTGTGTCAAGCATTGACTCATGGTCAGGCTCACGCACCTTCCACAAGGTCTTGTTCAAAGGGATACCCCCATATTTGATCAAATGAACATTGGATTCCATGACAAGGTTCGAGTAATGAAGAATCTTTTGGTGTGTGTCAAAGTCTTGAAACAACCAAAATTTAACACTCTTATGTGGGTACCTTCTAAGCCACGTTCCAGTAACAACAACTGAGCCTATAGGGTATTCGATGTTTTCTCCATCTATAACTGGGGCCTCCAATTTCTTTTTGGCCTCAATACAATAACACAAGTAATAATCCATTTATTGTCTTCATCTGCAATAATTGTATAAACATGCCCTACATTGATATGTGCAGAAAATTAGATGAAATTAGTCAACATTACAAATACACTACAAAGTAAGATAACAATAGGAATTTTAAACATTATGCAAATACACTACAAAGTAAGATAACAATAGGAATTTCAAAAACTTTGTAAGTAGATATTTTACCTGGTTGAACTAGATCTGATATGTGGTCAAAGTCAACTGATGATTCCATCTATGTTAGTTCCAATGTCGTCGAAGGGCGATACATGTGAAGTGGGATAAAATAACTTAACAACCATTTCTCAACCCACTCCTTTGAATTGCAATCATCCCAGGTTTGCATTGTACATGAAGAAAAAAAGCATGCCATCTTTCGCAAATGGATACTCCATGAACCTGCATTTGAGCTAAGGAAAGAGTGTAGCTCACTCGATCCTGTTAGTGTACAACAATCCTCATATGGTGCAATGTTAGTATCATCCATCTACCAAAAAAATATATATGAACTGAAGATGTACCTTCATTACGTGGACCCATCTGAACCATTGAGTTTTGGGGTTTCTATATGCTTCTCTAGCTCTTCTAGGGTTTTTCACCTAAAAGGAGAGAGATAGAGCCCAAAAATGCTAAGGGTTCATTCAAATTATGTTATGTAGGATGTTGTATTAACTAAATGAAGTAATCTAAATACAATTGAGTGATCTAAATGAATGAATATGAATGCAAAATTAAGATTTAAACTATGTTTGAAAACACACTATGATATGTAAACAATGAACTAAATGAAGAAATAATGTAGAACAAAGAGAAATAGGATGAAACAGAGTGCACCTGGGTAATGTTTGATGAATCTAGAATTTTTTGAATGCTAACTAGAATTACTAAAATTTCATAGTAGGACTCATTCGCCCAGGGTAGCGAATTAGTCCTCCTCTTAGTGAAAAAGTGTCGAGAACTGGTTTCTAACTATCTAGATTCAGAATCTGAAAAAAATAGATTTTTAGTCCTAAGGTGGGACTCATTCACCAGTGGTGGTGAATCAATCCTCTCCCAAAATTATGCAAAATTAGGAGACAACTATGCAACACCAGATCTGGAAATATCTGCTTGTCGGGTTGTCGAAGTCAATTCTGCAAGAAACAAACATAAAACCTTCATGAAGCTTAAAATATGAATGAGTTGACTTGAAGTACATACTTGACTTGTTCTCCACTTTTCAACACCAATTTTTTTGATAAATCTGCACACAAAAGTCTGCAAACACACATGCAAGAGGGGGGAAATGGTTGAGGGTTAGCAAATAGGGGTTTGCCTTGGTCAAACCCCACTTTTGGTAATCAAACCCTTAATGAAATAATGAAATGCAAGAGAATGATAAACTAACAACATGAAAATGATATCAACTTACCAAACCCTTGATGGTGCAAATCTAAAGTAATGTCAATGGATACTCCAAAGTGCTTGAATAATGCTTGATGTGATGTTGTAAGATGCTTGAATGCTTGAGATTGCTTGAATATGATATGTGAATGTTGGAGGATATTGTAGGAGATATAAAATGAGGTGAAAATCACTTATTTATACAATCTTGTGCCTTAGTAACCTGTTCATACCTCATCACAGGCTGACATCAAGTGTTTTTGAATAAAAACCCAAAAGGAAATTTAAAATATTTCGAATTTGGATCTAAGGGGGATTCGTCCCACGTAGGACCTGAAAATGGGTGTCAAGAATTGTTTTGAATTTAATGTTGTTTATCAGGCTTACATTGAAAAATACACTTAATTAAAGCATATGAAGGCATAAAGGGGTCAAATAAGTCATAAGAAAGAGATAAATGGTGAATTTGTGCCTAGAAAAGTGTGAAATCTTGTTACAAGACTTTACAACACTTCGAAATAGGACTTGATGATGTGTAAAAAGATGATTTTTAGGTGAATTGTAATGAATATATTCTAGAAGAATGTAGAAATGTTTCACAACATCTTCACAAGATGTCATTATTTGAATTTTAGTACCTATATATGCATGTTCAAGCCATGTTACATCATAAAATCATAACAAAATAGATCAAACACCATGAAACAAGACCTAAAAGGCCATGAAAATGATAAGGGGCCATTTTTCTATGACACACCATTGAAGCATTACACCACTCAATGATTGATTTTGCATCTATCAACTTTGCATTGTATTTATATGTTAACTCTTCTTGTGCTAATGTTCTTTTACCACATGCTCCTGCACCATCATGCTCCCGCTTTCCATGTTCGACCTCACAAAAGTTCCACATATGTTGAACACCTGTAATGACATGCATCTTTGTCAACCAGTAGAACATGCATGAGTTCTTGAGCTATGCTACATAGTTATCCTACCATATTATATGTCAACTGTATGCTATGCCCCTATGAGCCAAATCACTATAGAACAACTAGAAGCAACCTTGCACAAACTCTGGAGAATGTGTGCGATCATCACTAATATAAAAGTGATACTCCCTCAATACCTTCCTTTGGTCCTTTATACTATTAGATGCATGAATGAATGCTATGTGCACAAATATCGAAACCTATGTGGAGTTGTAATATTATGACTGCACCTCATGTTGTGGTTGTAGAGTGTAGTTCTCTACAAAGTTGACCATTAAAACTATGTTTCCAACTAGAAAGGTTTCCTTGCATAACTTGAATTGCGTTTCCAACCATCGAGCTCTATGGGTATGCCTTGCATACTCATACACTATATGGTCATGAAATGTAGACATAAATTGATACACTAGAATCTTTTGAATAACCAAATCAAACCTTTTTGCCTGATTACCATCTTTTTTAATGTATGCCACTGTTTTATACTTCCCAAACTCTACTAGTTGTTTTCCCACCTCATGTGTGCTTTCCATATGTTGACATACCGACAAACATTGCAAGCCACCACAACGCTAACATTAACCATCCAAGCATAGTTTCCTATAGAATATTTGGCCATCCTCTATTTCACATAAATTTTTTGATAAGAACTCTCTTGAAGATGTTGGTGGGGCATGTATGCCACAATCCTACAAAACATCATTAATATGCAAATCTAAACATATAGATCAATAAACATCATAATGGTTAGAGAATTCAATATGTAGTCTACAACAACAAGTAGTGCGTGTGTGATTTATCTTGACATAAAAAGGTTTAAGCATTTCAAAATATCTTTGACAAATTTGGTTTTGAGGATAATCCTATTGAAATTTATGAAAAAATTGGGTTTGAGTTGTATCCAAAAAATGCTTTGGATGTGGCTCATGGTTCCAACTATTGATTCTCCTTCTTACTGCATCCCTTTGATTCAGAGATGGCCTTGTGTTATTCTTCCAATAGTATTCAATTAGTGTTCTCAATGCTTCAACAACTGGTTTATCTTTTCGTGGGAGTCTCCTAGAGAATGCCCATAATTCATTTGAATCAGTGCCCTCAATTCTTTGTGCCTTTGAAAAACTCTTGATAAAGTTTTTCTATTAATTCTCAATTGTTCACTCATCTTTCTAATGAGACGAGATCTCCTTGTTTGACTACTTACCAAAGTTGATGTAATGACACATTGGGTGACATTACTATCCTTTGAGCGTGAGGTCTTACCCACACTCTCATAAGCATCCATTAGATTCTTCATAGTAGTGTTTTCACTTGAATCATTTGATGTTCTAAACCCAAGAATCTTCATGATATTTCTATACTTTATACCTTGCATCATTTCAACAAATAGTTGACATATTGCAGTCTCATTTAACCTTTCAAAGAACAATTTTCAAATCTTATCAGCATATCTGAACTACAAGTGCATTCTAGAATATTACCTTCCATGTGCTACAAAATATTCTCATCAATATTAATCAAATACTTTGGGTTTCTAAACAAAATTCTAGGTGGTGTTCTCCTAGGTACATACATCTCAACATTAGGAATTTCATCAATATTTAAGTGAGGTGGGCTAGATCATGTACCTTCGATCGAGGGTGGAATAAATGACATACCTTGAGGTTGACATTGGGATGATGGTGCACCTTCTTCATCAAATCCAAGTGATGATGAACTCTCAACTTGAGATGTGGTGGATGGTGTCCCTTCATATTCACTTGTGGTAGATGGTGTCCTTTCATATTCACTTGCAGTAGATGGTGTCCCTCCATACCACTTGTGGTAGATGGTGTCCCTCCATATTCACTTGTGGTAGATGGTGTCCCTCCATATCACTTGTGGTAGATGGTGTCCCTCCATATTCACTTGTGGTAGATGGTGTCCCTTCGTATTCACTTGCAGAATACGGTAGAGGGTGTGTCGCCAACTACAATATTCGAATATATCTTAGCACGATGATTTCACATTCATTCCCTTTGTGCTGCCAATTCCTTTTCTCTTTTTGATGGTTGAGGTTCCTCTTCAATTGGCTTGTTTTTTCAGTTGTATCCAATTTCTTCTTCTAACGATATTCCCTCATCCATTCTTTATTTTTTTCTTTATTAGTTTCATACTCTTCATCCATTGATTTATTCCTTCTTTGTTTCCTCGGCATGGCGGATAATTTTACCTATAGCATGGTAATGAGACAAATATTAGTTCCTAAAAAATAAATCCATACAAATAAATGAAATATATGTCATTCAAGGCTCCATACAAAATACTTACAATCATCTTGTAGTAGAGTATTTCTAGCATAGACAAAGGTCACATGAATTTTTTGGATGGAATACCTTTGATAAGCTAGTGAGCTCACTAGCTTGCCAATGTGATAGGGTTGACAAGGTAGGGGTAGCGTGAAAAATGCCTCATATAAATGGGGTCTCACAGTACATCACCGTGAGCCCCCATTTCTATGAGACATTTTTCATGCTACCCGTACCTTGTCAACCCTACCACATTGGCAAGCTAAATCACCATGAGTCCCCATTTCTATGATGCATTTTTTTCACATTGCCCCTACCTTGTCAAGCCTACCGCATTGACAAGATAGTGAGTTAACTAGCTTTCCAATGCAATAGATTTGACAAGGTAGGGGTAACGTGAAAAAATCACCGTGAGTCCCCATTTCTATAAGGCATTTTTTTACGCTGCCCCTACCTTGTCAACCCTACCACATTGGCAAGCTAGTGATCTCACTAGCTTTCCAATGCAGTAGGGTTGACAAGGTAGGAGCAACATGGTGAGTCCCCATTTCGATGAGGCATTTTTTCACGCTGCCCCTACTTTGTCAACCCTACCACATTGGCAAGCTAGTGAGCTCACTAGCTTGCCAACATCATTGTGAGTCCCCATTTCTATGAGGCATTTTTTCACGTTGCCCCTACTTTGTCCACTCTACTGAATTGGCAAGCTAGTGAGTACATAATTGTGAGACTCCATTTCTATGAGGAATATTTTCATGTTGCCCCTACCTTGTCAACCCTACCAAATTGGAAAGCTAGTGAGCTCCCTAGCTTGCCAATTTAGTAGGATTGACAAGGTAGGGGCAACATGAAAAATGTGTCATATAAATGGGGTCTCACAGTGAATCATACATGTCTACGAAAACATTATTGTCAAAAAACTCACATTCCTTGTCCATGCTTCCATGTGAGCCTATCTTGCAATCAAGGCATGCCACATGATCACATTTCTTTAAGGAATTCCATCCAAAAAATCATGTGAGCATTGGCAAGCTAGTGAGATCACTAGCTTGTCAATGCGATAGGGTTGAAAAGGTAGGGGTAGTGTGAAAAAATGCCTCATATAAATGGGGTCTCACGGTGATGTGTGTTAGGGTTGACAAGGTAGGGGAAACATGAAGATATTCCTCATAGAAATGGGGTCTCACGGTGATGTACATCACCGTGAGACCCCATTTCTATGACGCATTTTTTTATGCTGCCCCTACCTTGTCAATGCTACAACATTTTGCATACATGTCTATAGAAACATTATTGTCAAACAATTCACATGCCCTATCCATGCTTCCATTTTGAGCCTATATTTCAATCAAGGTATGTCACATGACCACATTTATTTGAGGCATTCCCTCCAAAAAATCATGTGAACATTGGCAAGCTAGTGAGCTCACTAGCTTGCCAATTCGAGAGGGTTGACAAGGTAGGGGTAGCGTGAGAAAATGTTGCCCTTACCTGGTAAATCACTGTGAGACCCCATTTCTATGAAGCATTTTTTCATGTTGCCCCTACCTTGTCAACCCTATCGCATTAAAAAGCTAGTGTTTTGTCAAACACTAGCTTGGCAATGCAGTAGGGTTGACAAGGTAGGGGCAGTGTGAAAAAATAGGTAAGGGCAACATGAAAAAATGATTCATAGAAATGGGGGTTCACGGTGATGTACATCACTGTGAGCCCCCATTTCTATGAGGCATTTTTTTCACATTTTCGCTACCTTCTCAACCCTACTGCATTGACAAGCTAGTGAGCTCACTAGCTTGTCAATGCTCACATGAATTTTTGGATCCAATTCCTTGAAGAAATGTGGTCTTGTGGCATGCCATGATTGCAAGATAGGTTGCACCTTTCCCCATGTTGCTAATTTATCCTTGAATAAAGAGTCTTGAAATAGTGGAGAGAAGGGTTAGAATCCCTTGTAGGTAGACTAATCAAGGAACATTTAAAATATTTCACAACATTATTGATGAGGAAAATTAAGAAATAGAGATGAAAACCAAAATAGATTTAAAGATCTATCAATGTGGGAGGAGTATATTACAATTTTGTAGAGACCTGTATGGAAAATTTGGTAGCATAGACAATGAAATCAGCTATTTGATAAAATGCACATCACCATGAGACCCCATTTCTTTGAGGAATTTCTTCAAATAGTTGATTTCCCTGTCTATGTTGTTTGATAAAATTCTTTGGTAGACATGTATGGAAAATTTGGTAACATGGACAAGGAAATCAATTGCTTGGTATAACTGTTTGACAAAATACCTCAATGAGATATGTCCTCGTGGACTAGAATGATTGCAGGATATGCATAAAATATATTTATTCAAAAGGCTTTAGAAAATTTCAAGCATATGCAATTTCTAGGTGTAAAACCAAATTCCACTATATTTTCCAACATCCCCCATGCCTATACCAAAATGAAAGCTTTGGAGAGGGGTATGCACATCCATAGTAAAGGATTGAGAAATGATGTATTATTTTACTTACTTATAACTTCTAGCATATATATGTGTATACAAAATGTGGAAGCATACACAAGGCAAGTCAATTGTTTAACAAAATGCCTCAAAGAGATGTGGTTTAAAAAAGTAATTGGAAAGTGTAAAGAATTGTGTAATTTAGCATGTGCATTGACAAGCTAAGGTTATAATGACAAACAAACAATGATAAACATGGAATATGAAAAATAAAAAAATCAAAGCAAGACAAAATAGAATGAAAGAAAATGTGTAAAGACTTCACATACCTAAAAGACCAGAGTTTCAAATGGGGGAGTTCTACCCAATTATGTAGCCTTTGCTTCTTCTTTCTTCAAACTCCTTAACAATTTGACTTTTTCAAAAGCTTGTTCACCTCCAAACTTCAATTTTATATCACTCTTGAATGGAATTTAGACTTGAATTGATATTATATTCCTTTCAACATGAAAACTCTACTATTTTATGCAAGGGTAGTTGAAAGATCATGAAAAAGGTGGTGGAATGTGAAAAAATTCCATGCACACTTCACAAAATCATCAAAAAGCTTTTTTTTGTTGGAAACATGCATAACTAGGAGAATATGTAGAATGTGGGCCTTGGGATCATTGGTATATTGAGTATTTTATACTTTTTAGAGCAATAAAAAATGCACTCACATTATAACATGCTCGTGTTATGTCTTGCTAAAATAACAGCCATATTTCTACTACAAAACATGCTCATGTTATGAGAAAGTTGATTTTTTATAGGTTTCATTTCTCTCTCTTTCTCTCTATCCTCTACCCTCTACCCTTAATCCCTTAAACCCTCTACCCTCTATCTCTCTCCCACTCCCTCCCTCTCTCTCTCTCTCTCTCAAGTCTCTCCCTCCTACCCCCTCTCCCTCTCTCAAGTCTCTCTCTCTCACTTTCAGGTCCTTCTATGCAGCTATCCATCTACCCTCTACCCTTAACCCCTTTCTCTCTCCAGGTCTCTCTTCCCTCTCCGTCTCTCTCCCCTCCACCATTCCATATCTCCACCCTGTCTCCACTCCCCGGCTCTCTTTCAAGTCTCTCCCCCTCTCCCTCTCTCCGTCTCTCTCTCTCTCTCCTATCTCTCCTCACCAACCTCTACCATTAGCCATAAACCCTCCAAACCCTCCAACCTCTATCTCTCCACTCCCTCCCTCTCTCTCCGTCTCCTCCACCTCCCCTCTCCAGTCTCTCTCCTCACTCCTCCTATCTCTCTCCTCTACCACCCAACCCTCCACCCTCTACCCCTTAACCCTTAAACCCATAAATCCTCACTACCCTCTACCTTCTATCTCTCTCCACACTCCTCCATCTATATATATATCTCAGGTCTCTCCCTCCCTACCCCTCTCCATCTCTCAAGTCTCTCTCTCTCTCACTCACTCCTATCTCTCTCCCCTCTACTCTTTATCTCTCTCAATCCTCTATCTCTCTCCCACTCCCTCTCTCTCTCTCTCACTCCTCTCTCATTCCCCTCTACCATTAACCCTATACACTAAACCCTTAACCCTTAAATTATAAACCCTTAAACCCTCTACCCTAGCTTTCCAATTCAGTGAAATTGGCAATGTAGTGGCCTGTTTGAAAAAATGGGTACAAGATTCTTGGACCTATTTTTTCAAACAGGCCAATTTAGGTTTCCAATTTCACCGAATTGGCAACCTAACTTGGCATGTTTGAAAAAATGGTTCCAAGAAATGGGGTCTCCCTGTGATGTACTCCTCCAAGAAATGGGGTCTCTCGGTGATGTACTCCACCTGGAGTACATCACAGGGAGACCCCATTTCTTGGAACCATTTTCAAGCAGTCAAGGTATAGAACCCCTTGAAATGGGTCCAAGAAATGGGGTCTCCCGGTGATGTAAATCACCAAGAGACCCCATTTCTTGGACCCAATTTTTCAAACAGGCCAAGTTAGGTTGCCAATTCGGTGAAATTGGCAACCTAACTTGGCTTGTTTAAAAAAATGGGTCTAAAAAATGGGGTCTTCAGTTAAATTGGCAATGTAGTGGCCTATTTAAAAAAGTGGGTCCAAGAAATGGGGTACATCACCAAAAGACCCCATTTCTTGGACCCATTTTTTCAAACAAGCCATGTTAGGTTTCCAATTTC
>VDFB02031103.1:0-17282 GCA_007258455.2 Sequoia sempervirens | reverse complement strand
AGCTCTATAATAGTAATCGGATAAAGAGAGGGCAAGAGGGCAAGCAAAAGATGCTACGCAAAATTTGGGCGAAGTTGGAAGGTCCACTAAGTAAAATCTAGGTAACGGTGTCATGTCCATGACTAGGTATCATTTGGATAAATGGTGGTAGGTCCATCACTAGGTAATAATTTATGTTGCTAATTTAGATTATGTAAATGATGTGAATCATATGCACCCCTTAAATTGATTGGCAAAAGAAAAGAATCCAAACAATTTAAGATGAGTTCAAAAGAGAATAAATAAATAATATTCATCGACATGTATTTGGATAAATATGGAGAGGGGGTCATGTGACAAATGTCTCTAAGAGAGGTTCAATAGTCAATGGTATAACATGTGAATGTTAATTGTCACTGTATAACATGCAAATAGAATAAACCAAATAAGAATCAAAATCAAATCAATTAAACACTCGAATTCTATGTATGCGAACCTCAAATCAAGCACAATGTGAAGCTTTGCTTATTTTGGAATGTGGGTGTTTAACTTGCTAGCATAATATTAGCATTTTATATATCAAACTCATAGAATATGGATATGAAAATGAATGTTTGTGAAATGATGAATAATGAGTTTGATTTATATAATTTTAGGAGAATCAATGGATGGCTAAAATTCAATCTAAAATATCAAGTCTAGTTCATAATTAGGGAAGATGAGATGAGTTGGCAAGCATGGGAGAGTTACAAATTATTTCAATTTTTAATTAAAGTACTTATTATTTCTCAACTCAAATTGAATGGTGAGATGAAAATTTTGATTGATAAGTTAACTGATTGTATGGAATTAACTCAGTACATGAGAGAATCAAGAGGAGTTGACTATTTGCATGGAATAGTTAACTATTTGCATGAATGAGTGAAGTGGATTTGATTGAAAAACTAGGTAGATTCAACTAAAAAATTTCAAGGTAAATCAGTAATATTAGATATTAATAACACGATGGGATAAAATACAAGAGTAATAGGCAATCATTGAGAAACAAGTAAACATTTGCAAAATAAGGCCATCTTAGTATTCTTGATCAAGTGGAAAAAATTTCTAATTGAGTATACATGGAATAATGAACATTTCATGCAAAAGATCTGTCACTAAGCATTGAAAACAATATTTTTCTAAAGAGGATGGAAATGTTATGATCTTAATATCATATATTCTTAAGTATATATTATATATTCTAAGTATAATAAAGATGAGCACGTGTGACATGCTCAATTCAATACTTGTGGCATGCTTAATCTTAAATTAATCTCAGTATATTAAACCCTCTTAATTAGAAGGTGTGTGCTCCTATATAGATATGCATATAAATAAAGAAGATAACTCTCCTATATCATCGTATCATTGAATATTATATTCATGTATTATTATTTGATTATTGGCGGGTATGTTCTATTTTTTATTTTTTATTTTTACATTTATTTCACATACAAATAAAAAATAATCAAAATCAAAATCAAACTATATTCTTGCATGTGATTCTTCAAATATTTGTGAGTTTGTATGTCTTCTGATGATTAAAAGTTTGGAACAAATTTTTGATTATATTATATTGACAAACTACATACACCGAAGATCCACGACTTCCCCATTTTTATTGTTCGCTTTTCCTTCCTTTTTCTGGGCCCACATCTGAAATGATTTATGATTCGTGGCAAGGGATTTGAAGTCCACAACAGGATAGAATTGCAGGTACGATTCCAAATGTACAAGGTGAATCACTTGGGCTGTCCATTGCAACCACTTTTCAACTTCTTGTGTCCCATACCCATGCAGTGATATTTGTGAGATTCTCTGACCACTGGTTTATTTACTCTGATGCTTGGGCTCGTGGCAATGCTTATTCAAATCCCCAAAATTGACACCATTTTTATGGAAGATGTATGATAAGAAACAAGAGAGAATACAGGATTCATACGAAAGGGAACAGGTCCATTTATTTAAATGGGGAGAGAAGTGTTTACCAGATGGCTAACCTCAGGAGGCATAAATCGAATCAAGTGGACCACCATAGCAAGAAAACAAAGCCTAAAGTCTACCAGATGATTCAAACTAAGCATGGCATGCTGTTCTCTTAATTACAATGTCACAAAATTTACTTGGAACCTGAATTCAGAATTACAGACATCACAAGCTGCTACTCACAGTTTCAAATCATTCTAGGGCATAACAGTGTGTATAAAATACATTCACATTTACAAATGATACAAATCTTCCAGCATTATCCTCTACCCTGTCTGCCTACACTACTTCGATTCCAAAAAAAAAAGCGACCACAAGCGAGAAATATTAAGCTCGAATACACTTCTAATGGGAGAAATTGTCAATCCCGTCCACCAAAAGCATTTTAGGGCAACGCAAACATGAATTTACACCTTTTACTGCAAAAGAACCCAAGTTTGTGTTGCTCGCACAATAAGAGACAGCAAAAGATTATATATTATCATGTTTATAGCCTACATATATTTTCAATACATTGCAACGTACGAGAAATATTCAGAAAGCTCTCAACTTGGCATAAAATGGTAGAACACATCAAAATTGCTAAAATTCCAAGAAAATTCGACCACAAAATGGCATTTCAAATTGATGTACCCAACTTTCAAATTTCAAAATATATAGGGGGAACAAATAGAAAACTGAACCAGTAGTGACACTACGCTTATTTGAGAAGATTCCTTCACCATCCAAAATAAAAATGCTCCATCCAGCAAATATTATGAGCACATGTTATAGACATATTCATTACATTTGACAGGCTGAAGTCTTCTGTACTGCACAATCAAACTCGTCCTGAACAGATACATATGAGAAAGTTGCAAGGAATTGAAGACTCGTATTTCAAGGAAAGTTTTATTAGTGTCATTTGATCATTTCCACAGGCCAGAAGCAATGCAACCTCCATAAACATACATAAGATGAATTTGACGAGATGAGAGTTACAGAAGTGAAAATCAAATGAGCATGTTCTGTCACCATTGCAGCCAAGATACGATAGAAATTGCATACATTAACAGCCCAGAAATGAAAATAGTTAAGATCATGTCTTGTGAAATTTTACTGACTGCACAAAACAAACTTTGAAGAATACTTAACTATTCCCGACCCAATAATGAGGCAGTACACTGAGCCATTATTTTAGATGCCCGGGTTATAGAATCAGTCATGTAGAAGTTATCAATAACCTTGGCAAAAGGCTTTGAACTCATTTTAGGATTGAATTCAGGCTTCAAGTCTCGAATCCATGCAGATGCAGGTTCCCTTTCATCAAGTCTAAACAAATTTGGAGAGACAGCCCGGATGCGTGCGCGAAGTGCACTAACTGTATCATAAGGGAGCGCATCACCACATACTTCAGATAGGGCTCTAAGAATTTTCCAATCATCCCTGGAATCACCAACTGTGGGTACTGCAGGAATGGTCTGCTGGGTACAACCTTCCGTGTTTTCATATGTTCCTTCCTTCTCACTAAAAGCTACAGATGGTAAAATTATATTAGCACGGTAAACACTTCGGTCGCCGTGATGTCCCTGATAAACAACAAATGCATCCTTTGGAATTTTATCGAGTTCAATCTCATCTGCCCCTAGCAAGTAAATGAACTTTGCAGATTCCATGAGAGTCTTTGAACCAGCACCAGGAATAAGGCCAAGATCCAGCCCACCAGCTTGAGAAGCATTCAGCAAAAGAAAGTTAAGCCCGTTCCAGTCATTCCTGATAACTTTGGCATGTTTTGCAATAAGGTCAACTGCAGCCAAGACAGCATCTTTGTCCTTGCGATCAAAAATCCCAGCCCCAACAACAATGACAGGGTTCTTTGCATTAACCAGGGTTGAGCAGAATGGATGCCTGCCTTCTGCTATCTGAATAAGAGTTTCTGGTCCAACACCCAAGTGCTCATGATCATAAGCTAAGTCCATGGGAGGGCCAACAGAGGCCACTATCGCATGTCCTGCTCTCACAGCTTTTCTTATCCGTGCATTTACCATTGGCGCTTCAACTCTTGGCTTCAAAAATCAAAACGATCTATTAGAAGCGAATACACAAAAAAGTTAAAAACATATCTCCCAAATATCAAATGACTTTAAGATCCATAATGTAAAAAGAAAATCCTCAGTTCCTGGCCAACAATCATAACACACTCTAGAATGCAAAACTTTAAATCAAAATTAACATCCTCCAAACATTTGTCATCTAGATCAAAACACTTTAACCACTGAGTAAAATCTGATGCTACACTAGCTCTGTGTTCCTTACAGTCAATGTATCTCTAATCAGGTAAGTATTAGCTGTCATTTTCCATGGAGATTAATTCAAGAAGGTTATAAAGCATCTCAATTTTTAAGGAATTAGAACTTAAGTAGGTCGGTATTTCCTTTTACAGACATTTGTTTTCTGAAATGCATTCATCTTGCATGCAACTAGAGTTGTCTTAATTCTCAAATTTTCATATTTGACTACAAATAAAAACTCGTTAAGGAAAATTTGGATGTTTCAAATACTCTTTAATAATAAAGAGGTATTTAATTCTGGAAACTCAAATCACACCATCCTGAATACCACCATCATCTATTTTTAGATCAAAATGATTGTCAACAAAACCAGTTTGCTATCATCTAGGTAGGTTTGCCAACACTGTTTAGAACTGAAATCAGATGAAAAGATATCATCATTAGACAAAATACAGATTACTTTTGTCCAGCAGATTAAATCCTAATGTAACATTAACAACTTAAGTATGACTTAGAATGGAATTTCAACTTAGACATAACCAGCAATCATTTTGTTGTTCGGCCAATGAAAGCATGAACCAATAATCAACTTTAACGTCACCTGCTAAACTGTCTTCATTAAAAAGTTGAAAAACTACTAATTTCGACAGCACCCAGTACTCAACCATAATAGAAGACTTTACACGTCAGATTACTGGCATTCAAAATTGCTAACATGTACACTTTGGAATCAAAACTCTGCTCTCTTAATCCACAACCACAAAGATAACTAAGGCTTATGGTATGAAAACAACACTATTCTCATGATAAACAAAAACTCAAATCAACTGTTTAGAAAACAATAACAAATCAAAGTTAATGGCACAATTTGATATCATGTAACATTTTGGAAACCTAAACCTATCACAGCAAACAAGCATGATGAAACTAAAGAAAGACACGCTTCCATGACATGCATTAATAGCACTGTCATCGTTTGCCCACTCAAAAATTGCTTTCCAAGGTAGGGTAATGAAATTTCTTCTTTAATTATTTTAAGTTCTTCAAGAAAGAACCCAAATCAGAAAGGCTTCCCTCAAGTTACAACTAATTCAGTATCTGGTCACCAAGATCAATGATCTCTCTTCATCCTTGCCTAGGAAAACAATATATATGGAAAGCATATAAAAATATACCACCATCTTAGTGCTGAAACACATGGACCAGCTAGGTCTCTAACCTAGGACCTCCCATATGCCTGCCTGAGCCGCTGCCACTGAGCTACCTGACCTCACAAGTTTCAGCTTTCTTGGAGTCTGAATTGGACTTCCAACACCCCACCTCAAGCCACACACCAGTGTGAGCTCACCAAGTCTTCCTTTGATACCATGTTGAACCAAATGGACTGGTGAGAAGTTAGAACTCAAACCTAAGAACTTACAGAGCCATGCTGGGCTGCTCTATCACTAAAATAATCTCAGGGGTTCTATTGATTTGGAGTATGGATTGACTTCCAAATTTTGTAAAAAAAATCAGTAAGCTCCAACAATCTGGGAGAGAAAAATACGTTGTTCATAAGCTTTAGGTCTTTATACATACTCCTCCAGTAGCCATTGCCAAAAACATTGTACCAAGTACCACTTATGATAATTGCAGGGTGATTTTTTCTTGACAACCTTATCACAAAGGTTCAATTGAGAGCCATAATTACATTATAAAGCATTTTGTTTTTATCAATGAGGGTGATAGGATCCCTCAATCATTTGACACATGGAGATATGCATTCCCCAGGCATGTTCCTACATGCAACTTTAATACTCTTGTATGTATTTACTAGGAGCATGCCCTGCTAAGTGGGATTTGAAATTGGATCATCATTGCAATAATGCTCCACCTTTCCACTCAGCCATGCCTACTGGAATCCTGCATTCAACATCTTTATCATAGAGCTCATAATATAAAAGACGGATTACAGTATTCTATTAACAAATAGTATATGACCTGCTAACGTAGTCCATTTGCCATCAAATCTCAATCTTTTTACCAAATTTGCATAACAAAATCACTATGTTTGTTTATCGTTGTGATCAACTAAAGGGATGTCTAGGATGGGCATCTAAGCAACTATAGCACAAGTATAATTTGAACATGCTTCTTCCTTCTAAGCAAAATTTGTTCTGAAAAACCACGTTGCCTTTTAATATCTTTTGTTGCTTAGAAATGGATCCAATTAAAAACATAGCATGGACTCTAGAGACCACGGATCTTGACAATGCCCTCCAAATGAGAGAAATGCTCAAATTGGAGACCTATTAACCATCATTAAGAAAGTAGAAGATAAAATGCTTCCATAGATTCATCATGCCCAATTTGAGGAAATGTTATAATATGGTATCCTGCTTATGGAATCCTCATAAGCTACCAAAAGCTTTGTTGACATCTGGCTTTGTGTTCCAGCATATTTTACTGGCAAATTATCAACCAATTTTCTAATAAAATAATTATAACGAAAAAGTGCAACCAAAAAAAATTATAAATCATTTGACTTTACAATAGTGATGTTTCAGCTGTAACATCTTACACAATTTTTTGAAACTATTTCATAAGTAGCATCACATAATGAAGGTGGCCTAAATGGCTTTGGTGTGGGGGAGATCTCTTCTGGAAACCTATGTGACTGAATTCACCAGGTGACCGGCCAAATTCAGGTCTAGTTTGAACCAGATTCCACGATCTAAACCAGTTCTCCTACAAATCCTATCAATGTGCCAGCAAAAGGGGTTGGTTTCATCCAGGATGAATCTGGGCAAACCCAAGGAGGATCCAAACATATCACAGCAAACCAGTCACTTTTTGTGTAATGACCCATTTCATTCCTTAAATCACAGCACTAAAATCCTAGGCATTGACAACTTTTAATAGCATTTCCTTGTGAAGGCCGACCCAGTAAGACAATCAGTAATGGAATAAAGGTGGCCAACCTAGCAAAGAGAAATATAAAAAGGCAGTGGTTAATGAAAAAAGCAGGGACGACTAAGCGTAATTAATATTATTAAGGGAGTGATCACCCAACAACAGGGAAATAAATAAGTTTTAAACCATAAAAGGCAGCGCTCAATTTATGAAGGGATGTATCCCTTGAAAGGTAAAAGCCTCAATGAAGAAGTATGCCTCCCTCTCATTTGAGGATATATAAAAGAGGTCAAATTATTTGCAAAAGGCATCAATTTGGGATCAACCGAAGGAGATCAGATAATATGAAAATATCTGCATTCAGAAAAGCAGCAGCAATTGGATTTAACAAGTGATTGGTATGCATCATGATGGAGTATAATGTTACATATATATATAATCTCTTATGTATCTTTAATATAGTTACTAATGGGAATTGCTAATCAATTTAAGGCTCTTATAATTAATGATTTAATCTATTTGTTTCCCTAGAAGCAATCAGGCATGGATTAGCAAGGAAACACAATTGAGAGAGGCAGCAGAGCGGTTCCACAATCTAAGTAGGCCACCCCATGTTGGATGGACAGGAGTTTCTGCTACTTGTGGGCCAAGGGGTGTTATACCACGCTCTTGGGCTTATTTGTGATGAACAGTCTCTGGGAACCCTATTGTGCTTTCCTCTCCAATCCTTACTATGGTTGGTTATCTTGGGTTGGGTGGACTGTAATGACCAATTTCATTCCTTAAATTGCAGCACTAAAATCCTAGGTGTTGACAACTTTTAATAGCATTTCCTTGTGAAGGCCAATCCAGTAAGATAATCAGCAATGGAATAAAGGTGGCCGACCTAGGAAAGAGAAATATAAAATGGCAGTGGTTAATGAAAAAACAGGGATGACTAAGCATAATTAATATTATTAAGGGCAGCAATCACCCAACAACAAGGAAATAAATAAGTTTTAAACCATAAAAGGCAGCTCAATTTATGAAGGGATGTATCCCTTGCAAGGTAAAAGCCTCAATGAAGAGGTGTGCCTCCCTCTCATTTGAGGATATATAAAAGAGGTCAAATTATTTGCAAAAGGCATCAATTTGGGATCAATCGAGGGAGATGAGATAATATTAAAATATCTGCATTCAGAAAAGCATTAGCCATTGGATTAATAAGTGATTGGTATGCATCGTGATGGAGTATAATGTTATATATATATAAAATCTCTTATGTATCTTTAATATAGTTACTAATGGGAATTGCTAATCAATTTAAGGCTCTTATAATTAATGATTTAATCTATTTGTTTCCCTATAAGCAATCAGGTATAGATTAGCAAGGAAACACGATTGAGAGAGGCAGCAGACCAGTTCCACAATGTAAGTAGGCCACCCCATGTTGGATGGACAGGAGTTCCTGCCACTTGTGGGCCAAGGGGTGTTATACCACACTCTTGGGCTTAATTGTGATGAACAATCTCCCGGCACCCTATTGTGCTTTCCTCTCCAATCCTTACTATGGTTGGTTATTGGAAATGAAACTATAGATTAGATCCAATTAGGTGACGTTATTTATCTTATTTGTTCATTTACTCTTAAGTTGAATAACTTTTATATGATTTAATTTTAGCATACTATTTGTGAAACAAATTATATTGATGGAATTGTTAAATTTGGGCAAAATCAGGCATACCCCAATTAGGGGACATTACAATTGGTTTCAGAGCATTAATCCTGCCAGCCTGCGGGACAAACCTACTTTAACCGCCATTCAATTAGGGTTAACTATTCAGCCCTCTTCTTAAGTAAATCAAAAATAAAATCAAATAGGCCAACATTGCAATTCTATATGTGTGTGCCTTTCACATGTATGCTTCGTGTCTTACGTGTATTTATGTGTATGCTTCATGTCTTACATGTACTTATGTATGCTTCATGTATGATTCGTGTCTTACGTATATTTATGTGTTTGTTTCATGCCTGATGTGTTTTCAGCAGGTTTACTCCATGTGTGTTTATGATTACTCCATGCTTAACAATTAACAAAATGCCACAACTCATCCAAGACTAGAGCTTGACAAAAATTAGATTAGCATATTAACTGCTAGTATTCACTGATGATAGTCCACTATCTCCAGCTCGTTTCAGGAAGATGCACAAAAAGCTTTTACGGTCATGCCTATCCTCTCCATATGAAACACATATAAGTATGTTACTTAATAGCCCAAGCTTCAAATTTATAATCCTGAAGAATGAAGGGATCCTTAAGGCACAAATTCCCCAACAACTTGAATCTGAATTCAAAAGTTTGTATCTAGAGACTATCTTCCATGATGTTAACAAAGTGGTGGGCCTCATGTCCTTTGAGATATATGCAAGCTCTTCTAGGTTTGAGACTATAATTTATGAGATCCACAAAGCAAACAGTACACTTGCAACATAAACACTCCCAAAACAACACTAACTTCAAAAAAAAATTGACAAGATTAGTGCCATCAATATGTACTCTAGCTAAAAATGAATCCTTCTGAATCTTGATCTTCCTAAAATATTGCATCAAGAATTGGGTACTTGGAAACTAACTTCGATCATGAATTGTCTCAAGAGTTCTTTGAAAATGCCATCAATGATGCTTTGAAATTCCTTGTACTATGAAAAATCTATATGTGCAAAGTGCAGTTAAAAATGCTAGTCAGGAGGAAAAAACAGATCATTTGTTTCTAAAAATTGGAATGGATGTGTCATCCCAACCGATAAAATAGGGGAATAACATGCAGCAAAACAAATGCGACATCATCCATTAGCACGTTCCCATCAAAGGGACCTGGAATGGAAGCAAATGCTCCACCCAGTGATTGCAACACTTTAACAGGACAAATATATGATAAAGTAGCATTAACCAGATCATATACAAGGGCACTTTAATATTTCTGATTGCATGTGTCAGCCTGCAATCCTAATATCAATCATTGATTTTTTCTTTTTTTTTTTTTCCATTCAGGAACACACAATACAGTTCATCACAGTCTGCTCCTACGTTATACTTAGAGATTTTTGCAGCAGCCTAAAGAGCACTTGAAATAAAATCCGTAACTGTAAACACATCAAGTGCTATACAAAATCGAATGCAAAAAGTGCACTTGAAATTAAATCCTGATTCAAATAATCGTGCCAGTATAAACTGATTCCAACAATAGAATTCTATACCACTTACCAGTCAAATAATACCACAGCCAAACAACACATGGTTCTAAAAAGCACACAAACACTTTCCCGTGATCACTTGTAAATTGTAATGTATGCATCAGTGATGCTCAAGAAGGAAAGTCAATATGCAAATATAAGTTCATATCCAACAATTGTAAGTGTCCTTACAATAACTTTTTTTGTTATTACTCTTAATTCTTCAAAACAACAAGTTTACTTCTCCATGTAGGATAATTTGCAAACATCTACAAATTAAACTGTTTGTCAAAAGGAAGGAACCAATCCATATGAACAATTATAGCCAAGCCATAATAGTGATTAATTATGATTATACCTATTCCTTACAGTTTGATCATCCATACTCAAGCATTAAATTTGTACATAACTAGCAGAAACAACATCCAATATGCAATGTTACTCCCAATCTCTAAATGTCAAAGCACTAGAGGTGGCAAGGCATCTGAAATTTTGGCTATGTACCCAGATACTTTTTCCAGCATGAGATATAGAAGGGAGTTTTGGTGGATAGCTCGTGTGCATGTAAATTTTTCTACTCTTTCCAATACTTGGAAAGGAGAATAGTATCAAAGCCAAGGCTTCTCCTCTCTATTTCCTTTAAGATAGTTTCTCTTATAAACTTATGACTTCAAAAAAGCCCAATCACCTATCTCAAATTCTCTCAATTCGATGTAGGTCAGATTAAGATTTTGTCCTGTACTGGGTCACTCTGAGGTTCTCCTTCAGTTGATTAAAGGACTTGTGATTCTATCCATCAAAATTATTACTTGGGTACCTTCCACAGACCAATAGATTATGTCAATTGTACAGGGCCTAAAGCAGCAGAATGCCAATAGTTGCATGTTATTAGAAAAAATTGTAGGGCTGCAAGATGTCCATTGTTTCTTCTCTCTGAGGATGAGAGAAAACTTGTCTTAAATAATAGATCCTGCCAATTTCCAACTCTTGGTTTTGAAAAAATAGAAGTACATGAGCCAGAAGAAAATTGGACAATAAATTGTCCTCATACTTTAGAGGATAGTATTAACCTTATTAGTATACAAGTTGAGGCAAGTATACTAACAACCACTTTCCAAGGACATCATTGAAGTATAGAGTCGGACATAACCAATACCATCATCCCTGGCTATAAAGTTTTCAATTCCTAATTATATCAAAGTGCCACCGCAAAAGATAATAATGTCACAAAAAAGAGCAATGTCTAAGAATCACAAATCTACAAGGTTGATTTGGGATCTTGGTAACTTCAGGAGCTTCTTAGTTGGTGATTGCTTGAAGACAAGTAATCTTGGGTTGGGTGGACTGTAATGACCAATTTCATTCCTTAAATTGCAGCACTAAAATCCTAGGTGTTGACAACTTTTAATAGCATTTCCTTGTGAAGGCCAATCCAGTAAGATAATCAGCAATGGAATAAAGGCGGCCGACCTAGGAAAGAGAAATATAAAATGGCAGTGGTTAATGAAAATACAGGGATGACTAAGCATAACTAATATTATTAAGGGCAGCAATCACCCAACAACAAGGAAATAAATAAGTTTTAAACCATAAAAGGCAGCTCAATTTATGAAGGGATGTATCCCTTGCAAGGTAAAAGCCTCAATGAAGAGGCGTGCCTCCCTCTCATTTGAGGATATATAAAAGAGGTCAAATTATTTGCAAAAGGCATCAATTTGGGATCAATCGAGGGAGATGAGATAATATTAAAATATCTGCATTCAGAAAAGCATTAGCCATTGGATTAATAAGTGATTGGTATGCATCGTGATGGAGTATAATGTTATATATATATATATATATATAAAATCTCTTATGTATCTTTAATATAGTTACTAATGGGAATTGCTAATCAATTTAAGGCTCTTATAATTAATGATTTAATCTATTTGTTTCCCTATAAGCAATCAGGTATAGATTAGCAAGGAAACACGATTGAGAGAGGCAGCAGACCAGTTCCACAATGTAAGTAGGCCACCCCATGTTGGATGGACAGGAGTTCCTGCCACTTGTGGGCCAAGGGGTGTTATACCACACTCTTGGGCTTAATTGTGATGAACAATCTCCCGGCACCCTATTGTGCTTTCCTCTCCAATCCTTACTATGGTTGGTTATTGGAAATGAAACTATAGATTAGATCCAATTAGGTGATGTTATTTATCTTAATTGTTCATCTACTCTTAAGTTCAATAACTTTTATATGATTTAATTTTAGAATACTATTTGTGAAACAAATTATATTGTTGGAATTGTTACTTTTGGGCAAAATCAAGCATACCCCAATTAGAGAGCATTACATTTTGGATAGAATTTTAATATTTTTTGTCTTTTTTCATTTTTTCACCTTTGACTTTGACCTAGTTGCCCTAAAACGAATTCCTAACCCTAAAAGTGCCTACTAAAGTATTTCAAACACTAAAGCAAACTCATTTCAGTTAATTTTGGTTGCAACCATTCTACAAAAACTAGATAACAACCATTCTCCAAATACAGGAAATCATAATCAAATATAGTGGAAAAAGACAAGATCAGAAACAAGGTACATATAAAACATATTTGGAACAAAGAAAAGGCATATCTCACATTTGTCCCAACAAATAGGAAAGCATCTCCCTTCTCAAGGCCAGCAATGCTTGTGTTCAAGAGGAAATCAGAGCGCAAATCTGCCTGCGGATCCATGCCATCTCCTTCACACCATATGTTATCAGATCCCATTTTGTTCATGTAGTCCTTCAAAGCCATCATGGATTCAACATCAGAGAGCTTCCCAGCAATACCAACTTTTTCCTCTGATGATACTTTACGGGCAACCTCTGCAATAATCTCAAGAGCATCACGCCAGCTCACAGGCTCGAGGCGACCATCAGATCTACGAATCATAGGTTCATTTAACCTTTGTCGCTTGAGGCCATCATAACAAAACCGTGTCTTATCCGATATCCACTCTTCATTTATGTCCTAGACAAAGCAACAAACAACTTTATGAATACAATGATATAGAAAAGGAAAACTATACAGAATTGAAAGTTATTACAGTATGCATTCCTCTTAGTAACCATCATTTCTTCCTTTATGTAAACAAGTTTTAAAAGTAAAATTTCTGCCAATTCCAACTGTGAGAAACCAATATTTTATCGTTCTAATTATGCTTCAATTCACAACTATAGCACCATAAGTAAAATATTAATAGATAGTACAAGCATGGTGTTCCAAATTCATAATAAACCTTATGGAAATGAAAGGATCAGAGATCAAAACGAGGACAAGTATTTTGTGCATTGCAACTTCTAAATTAGTGAATGAATTAGAACTAATAATATCTATATATAATATGTCTAAATTAGTGAGTTCACTAAAGCTGTTCGTTTCTATCTATGTGAGGGGGAAGATGATAGACGAAAACAAGATCAAACTGCAATTGAAATTAGGATCTAAGCTAAGATCAAACACAAAAAATCTAAAACCTAATCCCACACATACGAAATGAAACTAAACTAATTGAACATACATTAAGAAACCTATGATAACCAAAATGAATGCAAGCAATAAGCACAACTTGAAATTAGGATCTAAGCTAAGATCAAACACAAAAAATCTAAAATCTAATCCTACACATACGAAATGAAACTAAACTAATTGAACATACATTAAGAAACCTATGATAACCAAAATGAATGCAAGCAATAAGCACAACTTTACCATCTGGTAGCGGAGTGTACTCGCTTGATGTTGGATTGTTCTTGTCACCGCGAAGCCTCCAAAGTTCGTGTGCAAAAGCTGGATGAATGATGCTTGGTTGATCAAAAACGGCTGAAGCTCTATCAATGGTGATTGTGACAGCACTTCATTGCAAAAAGTATGTTGATTTTTCCATCCTTATTTGTGGAGAGAGAGGTTTGTTATATAGGAAATGAGATTTTGAATCAACAATCGGGATCGCGTTGGAGAATATCAAGATCAACAGTCAAAAGGTGGTGAGAAGATTTAGACATGAGAAGATAAATTGATTGCACAATTTGTGTGATTGAAGAATACATTGGCTAGTTAGGGTTTAGATTGATCAGTCAGGATTTGATTGATCAGTCAGGGTTTAGTTAGGAAATTGATGGTTGAGTTAGCAAATTAGATGGTTGAGTTAGCAAATCTGATTGCTCAATCAGCAACCCATGATTCTCTTAATCAAAAAGTGGGTGAGGAATATGAATTAATTGATTTAATTAATTAATTCCTTTTTGGAGTTGAAAGTGCAAATCAAATTTGACTTTTGCAAACAAAGTTGCATTGGTTTGATTTGATTTTTGATAAATGATTTGAATAGTTTGATTTAGTCAATTCAAATTTTGAGGGAAAGTGTCAATTAAATTACTATGATTTAATAATTTAATCAATTTAGGGGAATAAGGTGATTTAGTGACGTAATCAAATATTTGGTGTTATTTAATTAATCCAGACGAAATAAAGTGGGATTAGGACTTTATTAAATAAAAATGCAATTTATTTAATTAGTCGAAATGGTGAAAAAGTGAAATAATTGAATAATGTTGTTTTATTCAATTAATAGCAGAATTAGGATTTTCAAGACTTTATTAAATAAATGAAAAAGTGAATTAATTAAATAATGTTGTATTATTCAATTAATAGAGGAAATTAGGGTTTCGGATGCTGTTTGATGTCATTTGATGCTGTGGGATGATTCGAGATGTTCTGGAGATGTTCTGAGATGTTTCGAGACTTTCCGAGTTGATTCTGAGATGTTCCAAGACATTACAGGTTGATGCTAAGATGTTCCGAGACATTACAGGTTGATATGGGATGTTGTTCGATGTCGTTCGATGCTGTTCAAGGTGTGTAATAGGTGTTAGGTCAATTTTTCATGTCTACACTATCTATAACATGCCTTTAATCCTTATTCATTAACAAGGTTTTAGAATTTTCCTATATTCATTTTCTTTGGAAACACGCTTTTGTAACTGTTTTACATTTCTTAAAGAACATCATAAATAGCATGTGCATGGAAATAATACTAGAAAAGAAAAACTAAAGTGGCAAGGAAAACCAAAGAAATTTTGGCACCCATTCAAGCATTCAGTTCTCTCTATTTCCTCATATTTTCTTGTTTCATTTTTGCAGTTTTTCCTTCGTTTATAATTATAGATCTCAAAACTATTTCATAAATCTTGTGCTTTCAGATATGTTGTTTACAGATTTACTGTGTGCAGTTAAACAAAATAAGATAAGAAACCAATTCAGTATGTGTTTAATGAAACCTCATTCAGGCGAGGCAGTATCCTCATCACTTCTGGACCTCGACTGTCAATTCTTATGTTGGATCCAACTGCATCAGTAACATCAATGCTCTCTGTTCCCTTTAGTTCCCAGTTTCTTGCTTTGAAGGCAAATGGTTTTGAGGTAAGGGCTCCAACAGGACAGATATCTATCACATTCCCTGAAAGTTCGCTTGTCATCAATCTTTCTACATAGGTACCAATCTCCTCACCACTTCCACGTCCCAAAACACCGAGGTCCTGCACCCCAGCTACCTCAGAAGCAAACCTGACACACCTGTTGCATTTGGCAGATTGACAACGGTCAAGAAAGGAAAGACAAAGCAATTGATCAGATAGATAAAGATTAAGAAAGAATAGAATCCTTTTAGCAAATGAGCTTAGATAGTTTCTATTTACAAATCATTGAGAAAAATTTAGAAAAGAAATTCATAGATTCAAATGAAAAGTTCAGAAGAAAGCAAGAAAAAGAGGACACTGTATCAAGCTTCAGTGTCCTGTATTTGTGCATTTACAACCTAGACAAGGAGTAAGTTCAAAATGATTTTGTTTTAGGGTAATAAAATTAAACAATTGAAGTCTATTGAAGTTAGACAGAGAGTGGATAAACATCTTCCAAAAAGTAAGGATTTTTCAGTCCTACAGTTAAAAGATAAAAACATGACATTTTTGCTTCTATCACAATGACATATAGATTATTGAATCTAGGTATCACTATGGTAACTTATTGCAGTTTTTTATATGATGATTCACTGTACAAAAAAAAAAACAGTATGAAATTTAGTAGTGCATATAATGACGGCTATGTTATAGAAAGTCAAAACTATCTAATACTAGATAAATGGCAGCAGTGACCATGAGTCATAATAGCTAGCATTTAACAACCACAATTCGTGATCATATTTAATCCCCTCCCTTGCTACATCAGTTGGAAGCAACTGCTATCTTGCTTTTAGATTTGTGAGTCATATAGATGCTGCTTGTCAAATTTATGCCCCCATCAAATGTCCAATATAAAAATCCAAGAGAAGGAGCTCTCTGAAATTTTCCAGCACTTGACTCTTGACTGCAGTCTCCAGCTATGATTTATCATTCACTTGCTTGAGCAGTTAAACCATTTAATTCCTGGCATTCACATTTGATCCAGGGTTTCAGATTTTAACATGTAGTCTGGAAGCCCCCTTGCCTGTTTCAATTATAGCAGCTTTATTGGAAAATTGCGTCATGTCCCCAAAATGACATCAAAAAATAAATAAATAAAATAATACAAGTGAGAAGCAGAAGAAAGCACGGTTTAGAATTCATATATTGAGGGTGACGTGAGACAGATATCATAGTTTGTAAAAACCGTGGTGAAAAGGATACAAGTGAGAGGCAGAAGATTCGAAGGCATGGAGCAGCAGGGATGCTGCGCAGATGGAGAAGGACGATGGCAGATATGAGAGAAGGACGACTTCACCAAGGATATCGGCCAAGTCATGAAGCGACCATCTCCAATGCAAACAACAATTTCAACTAAGAGATAATATTAAATAAATTAATTACTCTTAATTGCAGCGATTAGTAATTAAGGATCACG
>VDFB02031102.1:0-29608 GCA_007258455.2 Sequoia sempervirens | reverse complement strand
AAAATAGCAAGGAAGTACATTTGTAGTTCGATCATCTTTATTCGTACGAACAAAGAGAGAACACATGATGTCTTTTTCTCACACTCACAAGGGGGTTCAGTTTAATCCAAATTGAAAGGTGTAGGCGATTTTGTAAAGTTTTATAGAATGTTTCTATTTCTCAAAGCCACCAAATAGCGCAAGAGTATTGCATACACATCCAATAACAATGTTGTAAATCACTAAACATAACAAACAATTGTAAATTTTAACCCCTCAAAGCAGTGATGAGTTCGCTTTAAGCACCAAATGAAGTATGAAGTTGTCTTGTTCAATTTTAAACCTAAAAGACAATTACGAGACGAGGGTTCAATTTTAATCATATTTGTGTGTTAGTTTTAAACCCAAAAAACAATGATGAGGGTTCAATTTTAGCCAACTTTGAAAATGAATTTTAAGCCCAATTGAAAGCTAGTTGGTCCTAAGATTGTAAGTTTTTTAAACCCAATGGAAATTTAGTTGTCCTAAAGCATAAATAATAAAGCATGAACGTTGGGTTATAATTTCCCTAAAGCGTTAAACACTTGTTACTGTTGTCAAATAAAGTTTGCACCCTTGCTAAGCTATCAACTGTAGCAACCTATTGACACATGGGAACACTTCTAGGTTGTGGGTGACTTGGGAATGAAGTGAACCTCCAGATTATAGGCTGGTTCCCCTTAAGATATCTTGGGAAAACTAGAGAATGATAAAGGAAAAGAGTAAGAAAGATGTACTTGAATCCAAAACCTATCGCTAACAGATGATACACCAAAGATAAACATATGATAATACCACAAAAAACTCACAGAAAATCTCAATAGAGCTAAACAATCTCACAATATAGAGATTTATGTTTACAAAAATGAGTCTATGTAAGGTTCCAACTGTTCTAATGCCTAGCACAAGGAAAACAAGATGTTCTCATAGATACAATATGCAAAAGAAAGAGATCACTAACATAAACTAGATTTGTGACACAATATCCTTTTCAATCAGCACTGAAGGAATTTGATCAAATAAAGGGATCACACAGAATTTAATCATGCAACTCACAAACAGTTACTAAACAACAAAGAAAAGTTGTGAAGGAAATAACTTTCTATTGAGAAATTAAGGAGTTTATGTGTTACAGATCTGTAGTATTAAAAAAAATGAGTTACAAAGTCTGAATAGTGCTCTCGGCAGTCTCCTAATTAAGAACTAACTTACAAAAAGGAAAAAATGCCATATATACAACCAAAGGTCGGCCCCTTGCATTAGGGTTTCCAAAATGAGTCGGCGCTTAGACATGTCGGCCCTAGAAGTGCCTTTGAAAGAAGTCAATGAAGCATTTAATGCACATCCCTTACTCATGTCGGTGAAAGCTCATCCCTGGGCATGGCCTTTAGATCTTTACAGTCGTCATTGTTATCTTACAGCCTTCGAGTCCGCCATTAAGACTTCATCTGAGTCGCCTTGAATGCTCTGCGATAGGGTCATTAATGTCCCCTTGCTCCTCTGGCCGTCATCTCCAGCTACTATAGTGACTCACAGCTACCTCCCCTTTGAGAAGCAACATCAGATCTATCCATTAGATTTAGCGCCATTACTGATTGATCACCCCTGCAGCTATCGGCGTAATTTAGGACTGTCGGCGGGACTTCTCACCGAACTGCGGAAGTTAGACCGATGTTCATTTTTGTGGGCAAGGTGACCGCTATCAGCAAGACCTCATAGTGAGCTCGATCAATCATACCGATACCACTGAGGCCATTATCAAGACACAATTCTGTCATTGGGATATCATGGCGAAAACTCCACGCTTAGCAAAGGCATCAGTTCGGAGAGACCCACTACACTTGGTGAGACCTCCTGGCAATGTTGAATCTCTCACCCCGAGCTTCCCTTCTTTTCGAAAGACACCTAGGTGTCGGTGAGAATCTTTATCAAAGACAAAATGTTATTACAAGACCCTGTGTCTTATGTCGGTGATCCATCTTTAATGTCACCCCAAACGCACTTTATTCTATCAAGCTCTTCTTTCCTTTTGGCAAGATTCTGGTAAGTCGTTGGGGCCTTATGGCAACGACTTCAACTCTTGGTGAGGCCCCTCCTTTTTGTCGGCGAGACATCTCGCCGATCTTCATTCCTTATACCAAGCGCCACATTGCTTCGGGGAGACATCTGGCGGTCAGAGAAACTTCTCACCAAAATTTCATTATCCTATCGCTATGCTCCAGAGTCGGTGAGACTTCCTCGGGTTGGGGAGACTTCGGTTGTTTCCCTATTGCTAGGACATTGCTTTTTCGGCAAGAGGTTGTGTTGAAGGCACCTCGCTTTAGCGAGGGCTTACTTCCTTTCACTTCGGCAAGAGAAACATTCATCGGTGAGAGGTCACAGCGGGCTTTATTAGTCATGCCGATATCACTTTCGTCGCTGAGACTGCTCACACTTTGTCGAGACCTCTTGTAGTACCCTTTCCTTCGGTGAAATCTTCATTTCAGGAAGACTCTTTGCGAAAACCCTTTGTTGTCGGCGAGACATTAGCCTATCGGCGAGAAGTCATAGCGGGCGGATGAAGTCATACCGATGACACCTTCACTCGGCAAGACATCTGTCGGTCGGCAAGACCTTACGGTGAACTCCTCATCTTCTAGCAAAGGCAATCCTTTGCACTAAGTTTTTTCAAAAAACTGGCAGGGGCGGGGTCAAGATGAAACCGGAACCGGAACCGAGGGAGAAAGGGGGGAAGCAAAGATAGAAAAATCTAGGCGGAACCGAGATCGGGACCAAAATGGGGAAAAACAAAGAAAAAAGCAGAACCAGAACCGGAACTAAATCCAGACTTAAAACTTTCTTCAAGTTTCAAGTTCGGAATCCATTCCGATCCCGCCTCTGGCAACATACGAGGAGAAAAGGAAAGAGGAAAAAACATAAAGGGGAACCAAGGGAGAGACATCCCTCGATCAAAAGCCAAGAAGAAAGGAAAGAAGAAAGAGTGGGACCGAGGCCGGAACCGGAATGAAAACAGGAACTGGAACCTTGGAAAAGTTCCAAGTCCAGGTTTTGACCTGATTTCGCCCCCGACAGAACAAAGAAAAAGGCAAGAAGAAAACTAAACAAAAAAGAGGGAAAGACAAGGCAAAACAAAAATAGAAAGAAAACCCACCCCCAAGTTGAAGACCTGCATGCTGGGCTCAACCCTCTTGGAAGCCACATTTAATCCACGTGTTGAATTAAAGCATCATTTTCCCTTGCATCTAAACAAGAAGCAAACAAGTTAGAAAAAAGTGATCCTGATGCAAGTGTTCTTCCATTTGGTCTTCGAAAACCCCTGAAAACATGGGTTACCCTACCTGATTGAGCCCATAGGCGAAAAATGGGTAACAGTTACAATCATAGAATTTCAAGATAGAGAATCTTTCTTCACTTTAGCTCTGTCTTTCAACCTACAAAACCATGTTAGTATAACAACGAGAACACAGTCAAAAGTGCATTAGTGGTCAGATAAGTCAAGGAAATTAAAGCACATGTCAAAAAAAAATCATAATTTTTTTTACCCTAGTTGGGCATCGCTGAACATGATAGCATTGCGATTTGAAGTCTAGGCGTCACTCTGGTGAAAATGGGTGTCAGTCTGTAGCAAAAACAAAAAGCATGATGGCGTCACAATTTTGTCGGGCATCATTGCACACAGTAGCATCACATTTTGAAATTTGGGGGTGTCGTCGTTTGCAATTTTTTATACCTCTATATTAAATCGGTGTTGTCATATTTAAATCAATGTTGGTGTATTTAATCGGCATCGATGTTTCAAATTGCAATGGCGACGCTCTTCAAAGTGCGTCGTTTGTGATTTGGGCATCAATGTATCCTACAAAACAAGCACAAAATGAAATTCAAGCTAAAAAATGGTTAAATTAACGGTATGCCCTCCTTCTAGCGCTAGAATGTGGACCAAGGGTCATTAATGTGGGTCAATTATGCTTGATCCATGATGAATCAAAGCATAACTTAGCCACTACACCTCAATCACAAACAAGATCATTCAAATTGAAAGTTAAACTAAGCATTTATTAGAAACTGAAATTTACAAACTACGAAAACAGTTAAACTCCTACTCTAACCCATTTGAAACTTATCTTGTTTTGGAATTGGTGTCGTGTTGATGTGGAACAATGACCCTTTTCCCAATCCCGTGATTAGTGAGCCTATTTCAATCGATTTTATGGAAGAGAATCGATGAAACCATTGTGATAAATGGATGAAATGCTAAATTAAACATGATGCAAGCCAAGTTAACATGATTTTATGCTAAAAATGAACTAATTATATAATTGCTAAGTTAATCTAAGCTAATTCTAAGCTAAAAGATGGAAACCCTAGTTCAGATGCAAACTAAGATGGATGCTTTAAACTATTATGAAATTAGAAATAAACTAAAACAAGCTAAAAGTGAGTAAATTGTGAGTGTGGATGCAAGTGAATTCAACAACATAAATTTCCAATTGAAAGATGGATCCATTTGTCTCCAAATAGTGCTTTATTTATAGGAGAGCAAATGAGAAATGGAGGGTTGAGATCAAAAAGATCAATCAACGGTCAAAAATGAAAGAAAGAAGTGGCATGGATCATGGATTCTCACAAGCAGATGAGAATGCATGATGGGATTTAATCAAGGGCTCACATTTGCTTCAAACAAACACACTTTTGACCTACTCACATTGGTCAAAGGTGACTTGTTCAAAAGGTTAAAGGTTTAGCTTGCTCAAGAAGCCAAGTGAGTTGATTGGAGGAGAGAGAATATTCTTTGGAATATTCTCATGGGTGAGGATAAAAGATATTTTGCAAATTAAAAGAAAGTTTTAATTGTGAAAAAAAGGGGATAAGGAATATTCTTTGGGAATATTCCCCTTTTTGGAGGAAGATTAGTTTAATTGTTAATTAAACAAAGTTTAATCATACAATTAGGGCTTTTGGAGGAATAAAGTGATATTCATTAAATTAAATGATTTAATGAAGGGGGAAAGGTGAAATGACATTTAATTAAATAACTTAGGGTTATTTAATTAAATCAGATGACTTAGGGAATTAATTTTTTTTTTTTAATAAAAAGAGGGGTAAAAACTTTATTGAAGATCAGAAATAAAGCATTACATCATAGCAAAAGGCCAAAGCCCCAAGGAACCAAAAAAATGACTAAACAACACAAGAGCCAATCAACATCCAACATCAGTCTCTTCTATTTCCTCAGCAATAATCTTTTCCAAATCACGACGGAGCTCCTGGGAAATCTGCTCCCACCTCTCAATCTTCCAGCCATCAAGCTGTTCTGAAGCCCATTTCGCCAAGCAATCTGCAGCCCTATTCCACTCCCTCGGAATATGGACAAAAGACACCACTTCCATCAAGGAACTAATCTGCAGAATCTGCTGAACCAGCCTCGCCAACTGCCAACTGACATCAGCCATCTTCCTAACATTAAGCAAGTTAACCAAAACTTGTGAGTCAGACTCACAAATAACCTTTCTCCACCCCAAAGCAAAAGCTCGTTCCAGAGCGAAAAGGATCGCCAGACCTTCCATCAGGTTAACAGTCTGCACTCCTTCAAAGACAGAGAAGAAGAAAACCACCGTCCCTGAAGAATCCCTACCAACCCCCCCAATTCCTGCAGGCCCCGGATTTCCCCTAGAGGAGCCATTAGTATTAATCTTTAGAACCCCAAAAGGAGGGGGAAGCCACTTACCTGTTCTCATCACTTTCTTCCTTGCCCGCCTTCCCCTTCGAACACAAGCCGAAACCGAGGACATCTCCTGAAGTCCCAGTCTCTCCACCTTCTCAGCATCCTCTTTCTCCAAGGGATACACCACCTCACTCTTCGCTTCCACCGTCTCCCGAATCATACCCATAATCCTCTGCCAAATCTGCTGAATGACCATCTTTTCACCCCGAAAGATTCTACGATTCCGCTCCAACCAAATTTGCCAAAGAATGAAGGTAGGCCCAACATACCACACATCCTGTAAGAAGGTTGCCATCACAGGAGGTCTGCCAAGACTACTCCAGAAATCCACCAAAGAGGAAGCATGAACACAAGGGCTTTTCCAAGCCTCCCACCAAAAATGCCACAGCCTCAAGGAGAAAGAGCAACGGAAAAACAAATGAGCAGAATCCTCCTCCCCATTCCCACACAAAACACACCTAGAAGGGCCCTGAAATCCCCGCTTCTGAATATTGTCCCAAGTCAAGCACTTCTTCCATGCCAAAGTCCAAATGAAGCAATTGCACTTTGGCCAAGAAAACTTATCCCAAACTCTCTGCCACCAACGAACCTCCACCCTGTCCAATTTGTGAGATAAGAGAACCTAATAGCCAGAGGCAACAGTATAAACACCCTTAGGGTTGGGGGACCAAGATAAAACATCTCCATCCGGGAGGGAGCTACAACTCCTGCTAGAAAGGATACGTTGCAATTCCGCACACTCCTCCTCCATCCCAACCACAGGCCAATCTTCATGATTCTTCCACCTAGCCACCCTCAACTAGCCATGGACAGATATTGACTTAAAATCACTCACCCTAACCCAACCAACTGCAGTGAACCTGTGACAAAGGGGCAACAGATGAGGAAACTGGGACATAATAGGGGGAAAACCATCCCAAGAATCCAACCAAAAGTGAGCCTCCAGCCCACTTTTGCAAATCCAAAACAACCCATCCTTGACGAGAGCAGCCCCTTTCTTGAGTGTATCCCAAATCACCGAACCTTTCCCCACCAAAGGATAGTGGGGAATATCCATCTGAGGGATCTCTGAAAAATATTTGTGGGATAAAATCCTGGCCCAAGTCTGACCCTGCTCCACACACCACCTCCAAAACAGTTTAGCAGCAAGTGCTATCCCAGACAAAGATGACTGCCTCAATCCAAGACCGCCACAGTGCTTCGGGCTACAAACAATTTCCCATCTAACCAGACTCCATTTGGAGGATGATAAATTACCAGCCCAAAGGAACTATCTAATTAAGGCATCAAGATCTTGAACAAAACCAACCGGGGCCACCTGGAGCATACATCTATAAATGGGGAGAGCTTGAACCACAGATTTGATCAGCTGAACCCTTCCAGCAAAGGACAACCACCTATGGGTCCAATGGTTAACTTTTGTCCGAAACTTATCCAAAATACTCTGCCAAGAGTCCCTGGGCATCCTTTTGACAGAGATAGGAATACCAAGATAGGTTAGAGGAAGGGAGCCAACCTGAAACCTTAAGATATTAGCAATCCTCCGCTGGATAGGACCAGGAGTATTGAAGAAGAAGATTGAGGACTTATCTTCATTAATTCGTTGACCCGAGGCAAGAAGATAAACATCCAGCACCGCACGCAAATGTGTAGCCTCCCTGATAGTAGCCATACCCATCAGCGCGGTATCATCCACAAACTGCAAATGAGACTGTGGGGGAATATTACCTCCCCATCGCCACCCCTGAATGAAACCCATCTCAACATTCTTTTTCAACAACCGGCCGAGACCTTCAGCCAAGAGCAAGAATAGATAAGGAGAAACCGGGTCGCCCTGACGTAGACCCCGGGAAGCACAAAACAACTTTGAGGGTTCACCATTAATCAGAACAGAGAAGGATACTGAAGTAACACAACTCATGACCCATTGGATCCACTCATCCCCAAAACCAAAAGCCCCAAGGATCTTTCGAAGAAAGGACCAACGAACTCTGTCATAAGCTTTGGCCATGTCCAGCTTGATGAACATTGCCTTATCCCTGGAAGTGGCCATAGAATGAATGGTTTCAGTAGCTATAACCACCCCATCCAAAATTTGTCTGCCCGCCACAAAACCACTCTGCTCCTCAGAGATCAAAACTGTGAGCCAATTTTTCAGCCTATCCGCAATTATTTTAGAGATAATTTTATAGATCACATTACAAAGAGAAATGGGCCTAAATTGACTGAGCCTATCTGCCCCCTCACATTTGGGGATAAGAGCCAAAAAGGTAGAATTCAGAGCTCGTAACATCTGCTTGTTCCTCTGAGATTCCTGGACTACCGCCAATAAATCAAGCTTGATAATATCCCAGAAATCTTGAAAGAACTCCACCGGAAAGCCATCAGGACCAGGGGCCTTCCCTTTCTTCATCTGGAACACCGTTCTCTCTAGCTCATCCATCGAGATATCACTCATAAGAGACTCATTCATGTCCATAGTGACCAAAGAAGGGATGCAAGACAAAACTTGAGCCTCCTCATTGGGAGCCCCCTGGGGATCCTCCCTGAATAGAGACTCAAAATACTGCACTGCTTCACACGAGATATCCTTAAAAGAGGAAAGAGGCTCACCATTGTCATTCACCAGGACAGAAATAGCATTCCCATGTCGCCTGGCTTTGACAGAATTGAAGAAGAAAGCAGTATTCTTGTCTCCCTCCTGAAGCCATTCAATTCGTGCCTTCTGTTTCCAATAGATCTCTTCACGCAATTCACACTCCTCTAAAACTCTCAATGCCCTGGCTTCCTCTTGAAGTAAATGAGCAGTCACACCATTATCCCTAATCACCCTTGTAATGCTATTCAACCCAGCTTGGGCAGCACACTTAGCTTGAAAGATGTTCCCAAAGCACTGACGGTTCCAACGCTTAAGCTGATATTTAACAAATTGGAGAAGCTTAGCGAAAGTATACATTGCCGTACCAAAGGCAGGTCTACCATTTCTCCACCATTCAGTCATGTAATCATGAAGAGAGGGCTCCCGTAGCCACATAAGCTGGAACTTAAAAGGGGGCGACCGTGGCACATGAGCTGAAGAAACAACAAGCTTGATAGGCCAATGGTCAGACCCCCTCCAATCCAAAATTTCTGAGCTAGAAGAACACAAGCCACCAACCCAAAAACAAGACACCAGGAACTGGTCAAGTCTTTCAGAAATGCAGAGATCCCCAAGCCTTCGATTGCTCTAGGTGAAAAGACCATTATTAGGCTTTACATCAACAAGATTCAAAGTAGAAATATTATCCTGAAGAAGCAAAGCAGAAGGCTCCAGCCTAGCACTACCACCCCGCTTCTCAGCCAACTCAGAGATAGCATTGAAGTCACCAGCCATGATCCAAGGATAAAAAGGCACCATACTCCGAACAAAATGAATATGAGCCCACAAAAATTGCTTACCCCAAAAATCAACAGGAGCATAGATATTAGTGAGGAGGATAGACTCCCCAGTCTCAAAGCAAGAAGCAATCATCGAGATAGAAGACTTGCTGGACATCCACCAAAGAGGGCGGATCTTCCGTGGATTCCAAAGGCAAGCCACTCCACCCGCAGACCCTTGAGCACCAATGCATTGGCACTCCCCGCTTCTCCACAACTTAGGAGATAAACCAATCATGCATTCAACAGATAACTTAGTCTCCTGTAAGAACAAAATATCAGGAGATTGACTTCTAACCAACTCACGAACAACCTTTTGTCGAGGGCTGCTGTTCAAGCCCCTTGCATTCCAAGATAGAACAATCATTTCAAAGAGCTAGAGAAGTGTGAATCCAAAGTCTTAACCGACCCAGACTCCACAAGAGTTTCCCCAGCTAACTTAATCTTTTCCATATCCTTCTTCCTGCCAAGCTTTGAAGATTTCTCCCCCAACCCTTTTTTGAGATCCTTCTGATGTATACCCAAAGGAGAAGGAGAAGACTTGAGATTCTTACCTACATCTGAACTCGCATGCAAAGCCAGAAAAGAGTTGTCTCCCCCACTCTTCTTCATTTTCACATAAGAGATTGGCTCCACTTGGGCATCCATTGGAAGGTCAGTCACCATTTGCAAAGCACCAGAATCATGTGTATCCTGAGTAGCCCCAGAAGGAGGAACCTCCTGCCCAGAACACACAATACCCTGATCCAAGTTAACCAAGCCCGAATTCACTTCCTGCTGATCCAGATCATCCAAAACCTCAAATCTGTTAAAAGAGTCTTCATCTTGTCTTTCCTTCCAAGTCCTCTTTTGGCCTCGGTTTCTGTTACGATTCTTCACAGGGGCGAAGCCATCAGAACCATCACCATCCCCAGGAATGGGGTTCTTTCCCTTATCTTCCCTAGGTGGGTTATGGGAAGGCTGAGAATTAGGAGTCTCTCCAGGCCTAACCCTTGGACATCTTCGTTGCAAGTGACCATATTCATGGCATAGATGACATCGGAAAGGAAGTGTTTCATAGTCTAAAGACTGAACCCAAGAGTAAGGACCCACAAACATGTCCAAAGAATCTGGTAATGGTTTACTAAGATCAATTTCTACACAGATGCGAGCAAAAGTGATTACCTTTTTGAACTGAGTCTGCAGCGAGGAACCAACCGGCTTCCCAAGCATCGACCCCAACAGATGCAAAACATCATCCTGCCAGCATTCCACAGGAAACCGTGGGAGCCAAACCCACACCGGTACACGAGTTGGAAGCTCCTCAGCAGGGTTAAAACCAGCATGCCACGGTTTAAGAAACAGACCAACCTGATTATAGAAATAAGGGCCTCCTTCGAAGACCTTATTTCAATCCACCATGCAATCAAAGGTAACCATGAAATAATTATTTGCCAAAAGTTTTATATCCATCTCACCCTCCGGCATCCAAGTCCGTCGAGCCCAAGATTCTAGAAATTGCAACGATATCCTCATACCCAGAAACTTACAGTAAAAGGAGTGCCTTGAATAATATTCAATATCTTCCGCAACCATTTCCAAAGGAATAACCAGTTTTGGCCTCTCCTTGCAATGTTCCAGGCAGCCATTAATCTTCGTGATCCGAGCTCCACTAGACGAGCCCACTCCATCTAGCCCCATTTCCGACATGAACAAATTATTATTGAAAACTTTCGAAGCGTGTTGAGGAGACTTCGCACCAAGCGTTGAACGAAAATCCATTTGAGGGTTTTCACCTGAGGTCTCCCCGGGAGACATAGTACCTAACTTATAGTGGGCATGCAAAGCCTTCGAGAAATAAAAATCTGAGACAAGGGTTTCAAAGCCCCCCCCACAGCTCACCACGATCCACTGGCCAAAGAACAAAATACACCGCTGAAGGGAAACCCCACACAGACCAAGCACCAAAGGCGCGCCCCTATCTGCACACCCGTGGCCCCCAGCTACACCCCACACTCTAGTCGGCGCCAAGGAACAGTCCGCACACAGGAAAAAGGAAAGAGACCACTGCAGTGGCCACACACAACACCACACCCTGAAATGCAGCCAACAAACCCCCCTCCCAGCGCAGATTCAAACCAGAACAAGAAACGGGCAAGGGCACGGATGCCCTAGCCCGGCAGATTACAGACGCACGCCATCATCTCCAATTCTCCTCGACTTAGGGAATTAAATTAAATACTTTGATTTATTTAATTTAACAGGACGAAGTGTTAGCATGATAGGGGGTGAATTAACCTAATTAAATGAATTAGATTAATAGATGCAAATGAGGCAATTAATTAAATAGCTAGGCTAATTTAATTAATTAAGTGAAAAGAGGATGGGTTTCAAGACAAAATGATGTTAGTTAGTCAATGTGATTTGTGGATTTAAAATCCCTTGAGCTCCCTTAGGGTTGATAATATTATTTTTCTTAGCCTCGGCCCACGCCTCATATCTTTGGATATCCTTGACCCCTTTTTTGAAGAGTATTGCCCACTTGCTCCACATGTCTGTCACGCGCTCCTTGCAAAGGTTTCCTCCCTTGCTTCTTTATCGAGCCCCATTGTGCCTCCATGTGTCAGTAGTGTGGGCCTTTGAGAGCTTGCTTCCCTTTGCTTCTCTACCGAGCTTCGCCCGCGTGCCACGTAACATCATTTCATGGGTACCTTTTAGCGGACCCCATAGTCAACGCTCAGGATGAAGACTCCTCCACATGTCTTCTTCATGAGAATTTTCAATGCTAGAAGGGAAGAATAAATGACGAGCCTCGTCCTATCGCCACGTGTCCTAACCAATTCTATGGGCGAGCGACACGTGTGTGCACGAGAATTTTTCTGCTTCCACACTGGGACCACAACCATCATACGCAGGGGATGCATCTAGTTCAAAGGTGACTGCATTCTATGTTTCATAATTTTTTATGTTGCAACAGCCATGGGAAATCATTGCGATAGACATTATTGCTAGTGTCAGGGGATTTTTTCTGTTACTGGGTCCCAGGCGGTGGGAGGCTTTTCTATATATATTGGTTCAACTCTTCGAAAAGGGGTTTTGATTTCAGGGAATATACAAAAAAAAAGTGGAAAGACACTAGGCCTTTATATATTTTTTACTGTTGTATTAAAATTCATAGACTGTGCCACATTTGTTCGACCTTTATGTTTCTTAGCTAAATAACAAAACATTATACTGTGCAGTTATTGTATTGAGTAGTTTGTTTGCAGAACTTCTATAATTTCAACATAAGTTTGCTGATTCAGACCATGTCTTGGACTCTTTTTTTCAGTAAATGTGTATGGAAGTTATTTTATGTTATTTGATAAAATTCTTAGGCTTTTCATTTGTGCTTTTTGTTATTTTCAAACATGCAAATTATTGAACGGGCCCTTAAATCCCATCTGAAAGAAAGATTTACCGTGCTCACACCTACATCTCGATGCATCGCCTTAGGTTAGATCTTTATTTTATATATTTTCTGCCGTTTCCCATTCCAAACCCCCCAAATATAGAAGGAGCTAGCTTCTTTAAAAAACCTGGAGGTCACTCAATTTAGAGCATATGGTCCCCCCATTAACTGAGTTTCCTATAAGGTTGTTGTTTGGCATTTTTAGGCATCAACAGTTTCTTTTTCTGGCACACCCAGTGGGAATTGCTTAAATGTATTTTAGTTTAAAGTGGGTGTATGAGCCATAGGCCTATTACTAGATCCCAAACAACGAATAACCCTGGCCTGCTAGTGCCATCATTGGTAATAGTAAAAACAAGAACCCATCTAGTGAACGTTCAGATTTCTCCACCAGCCATATTACCAATTATTAATAGAAATTATGTGGCCTGGGATGTTGAAAGTCCTCTTATAGCACCAATAGCACCCGTTTGGGCCCCTATCCCAGCCTCAACTTTAAAAGTTGTACCAAAATTCACTACGGAAGGATCAAAAACACCATATGAACACCTGTAAGATGTGGCAGGTGTGTGTTTAGTGCACGGTGTCACCGACCAAAATGTCACGATAAGGCTGCTCACAGCCTCTTTCAAAGGCAAAGTGCCAGATTGGTATCGCACTTTGGGAGCCAATACTATCGGTACTTGGGATCAGCTCAGAGACCCTTTATGCAAGAGATTTTTAAATAATGGAGATCGGTCTTCGCTATATCATTAGCTGGCGACCATAAAGCGATCCCCTCAAGAGGCCATGACTAACTTTAATTCCTAGTTTCACATGACTTGACAAAGGATTCAACTTGCAATTCGTCCGCCTGCAGATTTGGCATTTATGTTTTATTTGAAGTCTCTTAACGCCAACATTTCAATGATGATCTAGTCCCTTGGTGGGAACACCTTGCCAAGTGCTTATAGTGTTGTTGTTCAGGTGGAGAATAATTTGATTGATGCTAGAAAGTTACCACCTCGACCCACTATGCCTATATTTGCAGAGTTGTCGATTCCTGCCTAGGAGATAGCATCTACCAGTGCATTCGCTCCTCCCCAATCTATGTATGCGTATCTGAACGCGTTGTAGAGTGTTGCTTCTATGTCCAATTCTTCAAAAGATGAGATGAGCGATGTCAAGGAATTGTTGCGGAGCATCTAAAATGAAATAACTACCATCAAGCGGAACCAATTCATGCCTTCGAAGCCAACTTACCAAAATTATCAAGGCAGAAGATCTTCCTACCAGCTGCAAAATGCTCACCCAAGCTCAAGTAGAGAGTTGACAGCAAAACAAAATAATCTCATTGATGATATCAATCCCTAGTGCTTCCCTTGCAACGAAGCACATGTGCCCCAAAATTTCCCACGCGACAATCTACAACGAAGAGTGGTGGAACAACACAGTCAAGGCGTGGTGTTAGATTCATGAGGTTATGTATATGCCTCTCTACAAATGGAAAATGCGATACTCATCGTGCAAATGCAAGGAATGTCCTTGAAGCAAGAGACAGATATAGCTCCAGATCACATGCTCTTCTCATGGATGGAAGAAGAAGAGGCGGTGTTTGCAAATGAGGCTTCCACATCAAAGGCCCCTCAAGTGCAGTCCAAATACAACACTCACTCTAAGAGGAGATTCACAGGTGAACCGGTCATCTGGCAGCCCAAAAGTGTCTCCGACCAAACTCTTAGTACCTCCGCAGTTGTATAGTAATTTCAGTCATGAAGGGAAATTGTTATAACAAGGGCTATGGAACATAATCCTTGGAATCTACCGCCATTCAATGTGGTGGAACAATTGAAGAAATCCTCTGCTAATGTGTCTCTTTGGGATATCTTAACTATTATGGAGCAGAAGTCATTATTGCTGAAGGCCCTACTCGAAGATGCAAGCATGGAGCCAGTAGAGCAATAACTTAAGGGAAAGGCTGTTGATTCATCACCTCTGATCAAAGTCCTCACAAACAGTGCAAAGGAAGCCTCTACCGAAGTTAGAGGTAAGCCAAAACTGAAACCCTTTTTCCTAACTCTTATTGTGGGTAAGAAGTTGTTGCATAATTTTATAATTGACTTTGGTGCTAGTACCACAGTCATGCCCAAGTAGATAGTTGAAGCATTGGGGCTTAGCTATGAACATTTAAACAAAGGGGTTATGCAGCTTGATGGGAACAGGGCTGAAACCGCAGGTGTCATCAAGAACCTCCCCTTGACTCTATTCTCCTGCCCTAGTATCATAGTTCCACAGGATACCGTGATCATAGACTTTCCCCCCATGTTTGGTCTTTTCTTATCCTGATAATTCACACTTAATCCTCATGACCAAACACAAAGCTAAAATAAAGACAGTGCCTGAACCTCTACATACAGAACATGTGGTAGATGAAGCCATGATCAACTTTGAGGTCGCTCGTACCTCTCTCACCAGAGAGGAAATGTATTGTAAGGAGCTACTAGAGGATGAGAAGGTGACTAGTGACTAGACTGATTAGGAAGAGGTCCTCTTGAGTGAATATATAGACACTGATCCTTCCGGCAATTATCATGCTACCAGATTGGGAACCCATGTCATCTATGATGAAGATCAAGTGATTCTGAAGGTCACGAAGGAATTTGAGGGTGATCAAGCCTGAGAGCTACGAACCCTGCATTTCGATGGAGCAAGATGTAAAGTTGGTGCAGGAGCCAGGATATGTTTAGCGTCCCCATCCAATGAAAATACCCTCAGGTCTTTCCGCTTTCAATTCGTATGTTCAAACAATGAAGTTGAATATGAAGGCCTAGTGCAAGGTTCGAGTCTTACAGAACAAATGGGCGTTAAGCAAATAATGGTGTTCAAAGACTTAGAGCTAGTGGTCAATCAATTCTGAGGGCTCTTTGCAACCAAGAATGTTTGCATGAGAACCTAGACATAGAGTTTGGTACCCGATTGAAAGCTTTGAAGCTTTCGATATCCAGATAGTGCCTAGAGAGAAAAATACAGATGCGGATCACATGGTAGCAATCATATCTTAATTTTACCCTGTTCCTGACCTAATTCATAATGTGCACTTTGTATGAGTGATTGTCCTACCAGTAATCCCAAATAATAATCAAAGCTGGCAAGTGTTCAAAAGTGATGAATACATCGCCTCATTCATCCAATAGTCAGGAGAGTTTGTTGAGCAACTCCAACCAAAAATTGTTGAGGCCTATGAAGGGAAAATTATTCAGTTAAGGTCCAACAAGCTTCGAAAATGATTGGTCACTCTTGAAAACCTATTTGATTGTGATGATGCAAGGAATGACAAGAGGAAGTTTGTAGCAGACAAAAGCGACTATGCGGACCTTCAGGTTGGGGATGAAAGGAAGCTTGAGGTTAGAAAATATGTCCCATGGCATGATAAAGAAAGGTTCATTCAGTTTTGTGAAAAATATGAAAGAGTAGTGGCCTGGTCATATGATGACCTCGAGGGATATGATCCCAAAATCTTCCAACATACTATAGAGTTGAGAAAAGGAGCAAAACATGTCTGCTAGAAACAAAGGCTAGTAAATCCAAAGATTGAAGCCTTAATGGCGCAAGAGTTGACAAAGCTAATTCAGCCCCGGATTGTCTTCCCGATCAAGCACAACACATGGGTGTCCAACCTAGTTCCTATCCGAAAAAAGAATGGAGACATCCTCCTGTGTGTGGATTTCTAGGACCTAAATAGAGCATCCTTGAAGGACCACTACCCCTTGCCCTCCATGGAGTCTATCTAGCAAACAGTGGTCAACTCAAAAATATTTTCTCCGTTGGACAACTTCTTCGGTTACAACTAGATTCAGGTAAATGAGGAAGATCGACACAAGACAACGTTCACTACCAAGTGGGGAATGTTTGCCTACACAAAAATGGCCTTTGGTCTCTCAAATGTGGGAGCTACCTTCCAACGGCCAATGGATATTGCTTTAAGAGAATTGATCAACAAGATTATCTTAATATACTTGGATGATATGACTATATTCTCTAAGTCTAAAGATGATCATTTTGACCATCTAGAAATGGTTTTTAAAAGATGGCAGGAGTTTGGGGTATCCTTGAACCCAAAAAATGTGCTTTCAGAGTTCTACAAGGAAAACTATTGGGGCACATGGTATCCAAAGATGGAATTGCAATTGAACTGGAGTGGGTAAAGGCAATCAGGGAGCTTACCCTACCAGTCAACAAGAAGGGAGTTTAGTCCTTTTTGGGAATGGTAAATTTTGTGAGCAAATTCATTTATGATTTTGCAGGAATAATTAGACCTATCACCCTGATGCTCAAGAAGGATCAATTATTCAAATGGAAAAAGAAGCCAAAGAAGCCTTTGAAAAGGTTAAGGATGTTATTTCTTCAACTCTTGTACTGATAAACCCAGACCTATCAAAGGATTTCATAATGTATGTGTTTAGTAGCAAATCCATTAATGCTACTGTTTGGACCCAAAAGGATGACAAAGGAAAGGGAGAACATCCAATAACATTCCACTCTTAGACCTTAAAGGATTATGAAATGAATTATAACTTTGTTGAAAGGAAAGCATTCACCATTGTTAAGGGACTCAGAAAGTTCTAACACCTCATATCTTGCAACAAGGTGGTAGTATATGTCACACATTCCAGTGTGCGCGAATACATTATGGAAGGAGAAATCACAAAGAAAAGGGCCAACTGGATTACTAAGATCCTGGAATATGAAATTGAGGTTAGGCCTATAAAGATCATTTGAGGGAGAGGATTGTGTAAGTATTTGGCACATGATCAAGAAATGCCAGCTGAAGAGGAACAACCTGAGCTTGTTCTAATGAATGACTCTGAGTTTGAAGGCTGCTGGTCGGCAGATCAGATGAGATTCACGCAGACTCAGAAATATCTGATGTGCCTCCCTTCTCATAAGAGAAGATTCTATAGATTGCAGCATAGCAGATATGTGCTCATCGAAGGAGTCCTTTTCAAAGGGAACTTCAATGGTGTCCTCCTGTGGTGCGTCACCATAGAGCAAGTAAAGAAAATTCTAGACATTTTTCACAACAGTCCCACGAGTGGACACTTTTCTATAAAGATCACCACCATCAAAATTATGTGTGTTAGATATTTCTGGCCTACACTATTTAATGACTCACACTCTTTGGTTAAGGTCTGTAAGGAATGCCAATTCTTCACAAGGAGAAGGAAAAACTCAACAATGCCCCTAGATGCAATAGTTACCGAGGAACCCTTTGCACAATGGGGCCTTGATTTTATTGGAATGATTAATCCCACCTCCAGTATTGGACACATATGGATCCTCATGGCTACAGACTACTTTACCAAATGGACCAAGGCCATGCCCCTGAAGAATGTGATGGAGGTGAAGATTGTGAACTTTCTCGAAGAATTGGTAACGAGATTCGGTCTGCCAAAGACCATAATCTTCGACAACGCTAAGGCTTTCCTGGGCTCAAAGGTATGTCAATTTGCACTCAGTCATGGCATATTCTTAAAAATATCTTCAAACTACTACCCGCAGGGAAATGGTCTAGCTGAGTTGACTAATAAGAATTTAGTTTGACTCATTAAAAGAATCAGGTTAGAACATTAAAAAGAGTGGCATAAGAACTTCTAGGAACCACTCTAGGAAGACCAAATAACTCCTAAGCAAGTCCTTAAAACCTCACCATATGAGTTGGTATATGGGAAGGAAGTGCTATTGCCTGTCTCCATGGAAATTTCCACGTTACAGTTGCTCAAGTCTCTAGAGGTGGAACATAACAAAGCCATGGAGGTCCAGTTGGCTGAGTTGTTGGAGGTGCAAGAAAAAAGAGAAAAGCCCTGACAGCCATGAATAACTGCCAGTAGGTGGTTAAAAGGTGGTTTTTACAAGAAGATCTCTGACCAAGGTCTTAAATGCGGGGACCTGGTGCTAAAATTCAATGAAAGGGCCACAAAGCCCAGCCTACACAGAAAGTTTGACAGCTTATGGGAAGGCCCTTTTCACATTATTCAGTGCAAGCAACATAACACATTTGAACTAGAAAATATGGAAAAAGAAGCATTGGGGATTCCAGTTAACAAAATCCACCTCAAATTATTCAATTGAGCTTCATTAATTATTTTTCCAGTGTAGATATGTAATTATGTAAATTTCCTTGTGTTTTTATTTTTGTTTGGCCAGTCTTTCTAAACGGAATCCATATGCAAGAAGTAGAGAAAGGAACTCATAATTCAAGAAACAAAGAAAGCAAAAGAGACAGAAAATTTTATTAAAAAGCTATATTATATTCATTATACGATATTATATACTTTGATATTACATTCCAAAATGGCTCTCAGACCATACTTTTTGAGTCTATATATATATATTATGCAATTTTTCAAGCATGTATTAAAATCCTTTCAAGGAATATATACAAAAAATGGGAGAAAGGAGTTCATTTTTTCAAACTAGAGCAACAGGAGCATCAACAACATCAATAACATTAGGAACAATTTCATCAACAACAACAGGATCATTAACAATAGGAGTGTCAATAGCAACAATGGCAAGTGGTGGAGGATACACCAGGTTTCTGAAATTAGTGTACCACTCCACACCTTAGAACAACACCACGTTGTAGCAGCGCAACAGGAAGTGGCAGGCACGAGTAACCCTCTGGCAGTGCTCTTCAAATGTCAGAATGCAAAATCCGCTTAGGAATGGCACCCATTGCACCACTGCATCTTCTTCAATGTGTCTGCGGAGGTCGTTCGCCGTAGGAAGACTAAGGACATACACCGTATTTGCCACAACTTCTCCAAGGCCACCAATGTAGTGCTTTGAAAAGATTCCAATGTAAGTTGCAGGATCATTGGCTTGGGTACCTATTGTAGACACCCAAATTTAATCACTTCCATATGATTAAATTTGTTGCATTCACATCTATCATATTAATATTAATTTATTAAATTAATATTACACCCTTTGTCCCATAAAGTATTTAATTTAATAATTAATACTTTGTCTTGTACTTTATTCCTCTCTAAATTAAATAAATACACTAATTTATTTAATTTAGTCACTTATCCTCCTTTTGATTTAAAAATCAATTTAAAATTCCTCACTTTCTCTCTCCTTGTCACATCCTCCAACATTTGCCACTTGCCTCTAACCTTTCTGTTAATTAGCCTAATCCAATATTTGCACAACCTTAACCAAAATCATTAACTATATTTAGCACCTCTTTTTGGTCAATTCTTCCATTTTTCCTTTTTAATGATAACCCTCTCTCCTATGTGAATTTTTAATTCACATTTATTTTCTCTAGACTCCCCTCCTTTAAATGTGAATTTTTAATTCACATTCCATTCTCCCAAGGCTTCTAGAACCTTGGACTTGTCACAATCTCCACATGTGACCAAGTCCCACCTTTTTGGAACCCACCTTTTATCCTCTAGATTATCCTATGAATGTGAATTTTTAATTCACATTTATCCTCCCAACCACCTTTCCTTTTCCCATGTAGATTTTTGAGGAATTCTAAAATTCCTCAAAAGTCCCTTTCACTCCCACTTGGGGACAAGAAATCCCTTTTTGTGGAAATCCTCTCATCCCCCAAGGTGCATGTCCTTTTCCACCTCATGTACCTTTTTGACAACTCATCTCCACCTCATATCCTCTTGTCCATTTCACCCTCCACATGTCAAGATGTGAGGGCTTGTGGGTTCTCAACCCACCATAGCCCTTCATCTTGGCATTGTTGGATCAATCTTGACCCTTGAATTCTCTAGAGAATTCAAATTATTCTATAAATACCCCCTCCTCAAGGGCATTTTCACAACACTTAGATTTGAGCACCCTTATGCTGTTATTTTGCAACACTTTTCACTTCCATACCTACATGCTGTCCATTTGAATCCTCAAGCATTTGCAATCAACTAATCATCTTTGCTAGTCATCTTGCCTATAGAATCTTGCATTTTAGTCATTCAATCTACCATCTAAGGAGCACACAAGCTATTCAAATCGAAGGCTAATCAAGGAGCAACCAACAACAAGGAAGGTGATATTGTCCTATTTTGTTTATCTATTTCCTTTCTTATTCTAACTCTCTTTTGGCTAATCTTGAGGTGTCCTTGGTGTTTTGTCTTTCATGTTTCTTAGTTAGATTCACACATTTAGAGTAGCATAAAATATCAAGGTATACACCTATATATCAAGCAAGGAAGAAATGAAATAGGAGAAAATGTTAGTATTAACCCTATACTTATCCTCATATTCTATGCAATCCCTCCCTAATACCTACTTCATTGCTATAATTGCCAAAGAATGTTTGTTCTTCGTCGTACATTTAAGATGCCTGCTAGAAATTTCACCTAGAAATGCTGCCTGCGACTTATTGCCAGTGAGCCTAATTGGAGTATTCATTGCGCCTATCTCTACCCAACTACCAAATGCTAATTCTTCCCAATTACCAAGTGCAATTTTGTTGTTGTCTTTAGGTCTATTTATAGAAATATCTAAGGTACATGTGTGCGATAAGCATGATGTTAATCGAGTATTAACACTAAATCCCATCAAGAGCCAACTCGAAATTCCCACCAAGAGAAAACTTGAGAATCCCACCCAGTTGCATATGTTATGTACGAATTATTGCGTGCGAAGTTAAGGAGTAATTAATTAGTTAAAACTAGTGGTAGTCTCAAGTGATCGTCCACACAGTCAAGTGTTAATGTGTCACACTGTGGGCATTTTTATTTCTCCAAGGATGAACTCAATATTTTTGTGTACTCATTATGCTTTTGGGCCTAATCATTCTTTTTAGGTTATTAATTGTAAAGAATGCGAAAGGTTTTATATGCCTTCAATCACCAGCTCAATTTCCTAGGAAATAGCGTCGTAGGACGTAATGACTAATTGTCATTATGAATTGATGTCTTTTCGAAAGGGCCAAAAATTTATTTCACATGAACAAAGGAGTTGGCAGTACATGCCAAATTTATTGCAAAAGGGGAACCGTTGTCTACAACTCCAAGTCGAGAAAAGACTAAGTGTTGCATGTGAAAGAGCATCACTGTGAAAAGCTTTTCGAGTACACTATTCATCGCTAAGAGCTTTGAGTGCAAAATTTTCCAAGGAACCCAAGTAAATTGTAGAGAGTTTGAACATTGCTAAGGTCCACAAATTCTTGAAATGGCCCAAAATCTTCAAATGGAAGCATAAGGAGAGGTGATCCAAAGCTTATTTGATGTCATGCATGTAACAATAATGGCCAACATTTTTTATAGCATCTCTTATGCTTCACCTGGGATACCAGAGAATTCAAAGTGGTTCCACATGTGAGCCATGGACAAGAAAGCTCACAAGGACCAAACCCTGATAAAAAAAGAATGGGATAACATTCATGACCCCATCCTTAAAACCAACCCTAAGAGTCTTAGGGAGGAAACCTGTGAGAGAATGAAACAAGTTAGTATCCAATAGTCTTTGGCGCACAAGCTATGGTTCAATGGTCTGCTGCAGTATATGGTTCCTTTTGTGCATTACTGCTCGAAACTAGTCCACGAGTGCATGCAACATTTTAACACATATACCAACACCTTTAAGGGTCAGGAACTGAGGTTTGTGATCAACGTAAAGGCTATTAGGGATATGCTATGCATCCCCCCCGGAAGGGGCTCTAGAGTAGAAAAGATGGATACGTTCACTCGAGAGAAAGCAGAAGAATTATGGAGGACTAGAGATCTTGCCCTAGAATTCTATAACAAAGAAACCAAAAGGCTTAAGGAAGAGTTTACAAAGTCGCCACAAATTTTGGTCGCGCACAACGCTTTTAGCTCAGATTTTTAGGAGGCCTTCTCTATGATGGCTTTTGTTTGTGGCATGGAATGCGTTAGGTACGTGGAAGAGTTTCAAATGGGTATGGGTTTTCAATTGAGGAGACAACATTCTTTATTCTGGTATGAATTCATGGAAGTCATCGTATAGGAAATGTTGAGCCAGATCAAGGAATACAACACACAACATAAATTCAAGTTTTCTTCTCTCTTTGCTCACATGTTTTTGCACTAAAACCCTGACTTCTTTAGAAAACTTATGGGCTTGGCTATTTTTTATGAACATGGAGTAAGAAGGTCAGTTTTTGTGTGGACTCCCTTCCTTTCTGTAACTTATAATTATTATACATTTTTAGAGTGCTTCTTGACTCTGATTTTGCAAGATTTTAGTGAGTATGGCAAGCTTTATCGACTTTCCATTGAGCAAACTGGGTGGATGCAGAGTTTTTGTCCTCCTTGCAATTGGTTTCTCGGGGAGGATTTCACATTCATTAGACTGCATAGCTTTATCAAGGAGCCATTCTAACTCCTGACATGCGTCACAAATAGGGTGTTGGCCCTCGAGGTGTTTCGACAACTGTCAATTATCGACAACTTTTGGGGAGGAAAGAAGCATAAAGGTTTTTTTTTTTTTTCTGCCCTTTAAGTTTAAAAATGGTGATAATGGCAAGGAAGCAGATGCATGGTCTGCTAGAAGCAAAGTTGGATCATTTGGGGATGGTTTTAATTTGTGAAAAGTGGTAATATAACCCCAAGAATGACTTAGCAAACCTGAAAGTTAAGGTGACTCTCAGCTCCAGGCCATACTGGGAAGCTTGACAAAATCCACAGTTAGAATAGGATGACCTATTTGTGGACCTGGCCTATATTCCTACTGAAGATAGGAGGTCATCGTGGCTCTCTTTCTATTTTCCTTTGGTGAAGCCTTATGAGAAGCACCAAAATGGGGGCCACCCTTCGCAATGAATTGGTCACGAATTGGCAGTGGAGCGAAGAAAAAATTACAGTCTTCTGGATTTTAGGAGACGAAATGCCTTGATGCCTCATTCCAAGAGGTAGAAAAGGATGAAAGATTCAATGATCTATGGAACAGAGGGAATGAGGATACTAATGCAAACGGTGATGAGGATATAGATCTAGAGGAAGCTAAGACATATATAGTGAAAGGAAAGGATGTGAAAAAGGCTCAAGCACTGAAAACTGGAAAAGTGACGAAGCAGCCTGATAAGACTTCATTGAGAGTGTGGGTGACTGTATCATAGTCAGAGGCCTCACTACAATGCACATGGACTACGGAAAGACCTAGGGTATCCCAACACTCTTCAGAGGTCATAGAGGTGGACAATTCTCCACCCAATAAGAGGTCGCGCACAAATACAACTTCTGGAGAAGCCTCACAGGAGCCTACAATGAGACAAGGATCAAATTCCTCAGTGCCTCAGGTATCTTTCTCTCCCCCTCTTCTCACTACACAATCTTTGGTTTCTCCTACTACCTCTATTGTATTTGCACCCCCAGTCACTTCAAGTGTCAACCTTTCTTTTTTTGCAACCACGGTCGCGGTAGGTTTCTCCCAATTCTCCCAAAGCAGACAATTAGCTTTTACTCCCCCATGGTCTGTCCCACCTTTTGTCGTAGCTCAGTTCAGAACCACCATTCCTACCCCTTTTACTTCAGTTGTGTCGGCTCTGACTATGCTTTCCCAACAAATGGAATCTGCTGCATCTCCTGTTGAAAAATGGAGGTAAAAGGTATTAATTGAGAAAGTTGACACTTTGATTAATGTTGCAGATTATCTTACGAAACCAATTCCTATAGATAAGTTCTCTTGGTTTTGAGTATTAATCATTTGCTTGGAGCTTCATGATTATGCAGGTTGCATTTGAAGTTGGAATGGATTGATTAGTTGGTGCAAGAAGGCCATTGGCCTTGAGTCCTATAATTGATTTATAATAATGATTCCTTGTTTAGAATACTTGCAATGTATAATGTTAAGTGGAAGAATGTTGTGAACAGGATGTCATTTAATTGCAATCTTAAACATATTTCATGTATCTCCCAAGTCCTTGGAAAGTGTTCCCCAACACTAGGATTAGAAAGAGATTAAATTCAAATGAAATGAACATGTAAATTGAGATTTGTAATTAATTCTAAATGATAGGAATATGTGGGGATGCCTAAGAAGATCTCCTAAAAAATAGGAGCACATGGGGCACCCACATGGAAGGTGGAACACACCTTGAGTTAAGTTAATTGTTTGGAGAAAGATAACACTTCAGTAATGCATGTAAAGATTCTCAAAGTTAGGGATTGATGTTTACATGCATGGAGTTCAATCTAGTTTAGCTCAGTATCAGTTCAGTTTAGTTCAATTTAGTTTAATTCAGTTATGGTTTAGTTATCTTCAGTTGCATGTAGTTAGTTTCAATTGAATGCTAGTTGACTTTAGTTGATTTGGAATGCATGACTAATGACTTGAGTTGCATGACAGATAACAAGTGATACATTTAGTTAAGTGGGGATGATCAATCATGCATCATGTTTACATGTATTGATGGAGAGATATGTTTCAGTTAACAAATATTGACTTGGACCCACCTTGGGCGCCCAAGTTGGCATCTTGGAGTTAACACTTTTGCATGAAAAGATATTTTATAAGGTTGAGTTAAGTGGGCTCATTCTTGGGCACCAACTTTGAGGAGGAGCTTACAAGATATCTTTGTAATCAATGTTGAGTTAGGACTTCAGTTTGGGATGCCCAAATTGAAACATGCTAGACCTCTAATGTTTTCAAATCCTAAAGACCCAATGATTTAGTTAAGTTCAAGATCGTGAAAAAGACTAGGGTTTTGACTCCAAAAGAATGCATACAAGTCTGGGTTGTTCCTTGAAGCACATTTATAGAAGTTGTATACCAACCTATTTCTATTTGGGTGAAGTGCTAAAAGGTGTTTTTTGATGGCTTTTGGACTAAGATGCCTAAGTTTAAAGTAACAACCTGTAGACCTTCTCTTGGGGATTCTGATTTTGTGTGAGATCATTTAAATAATTTAAGATTATGAAAAAGAGGATATTTATTGCCACACTGGTGTTGGTAATATGGGTCTATCGACCACAATATCAACTTATTCATCTTCTTCGTTTATGACATATGTTGTGTTTCTCCATTGGGTTGGTGTTTCTTTTGTTTCAAAAGTGAAGCTTCTCAAACTACTTATTATATCGGTTTGTTCTCCTTCAATGAGTTCGAAGTTTGGTTGAATGATAGTGAGCATAAGGTCAGGTTGTTCAACATGAGCGATCGGTCTCCAAATGGTCACGTGGGGTTCAATTTGTCAATTTATCTTGCTTAAGTGAGTTTCTTTTATCACAAACGCTTGTCTTGATTAAGTTTAAACTAATTGTCTATGTTAAAAAAAAACATTAATTCCACAAAGTCCATTTTGTGAAAAGGATGAAGTTCAAGCTATAGTTGCCTATGTTAACTTTGGGAAGTATGGATTGAGATATAAACCAAAATACTTAAAAGTCTCTAAGAATAATTTTTTAGGACAAGCATTAATATCAAGGTTTTGTCAAAGGGTATCCATACTTAGACCAAAGGGTTTGAAAACACTTTGTTGATGTTTGTTTTCAATTGTTTTAGAACCAAGCAAAGTATTAAACTCACTCACAAGCATTTGCCATCCTAGGTTTAGAAGATACTACTTGTTGAATCCCCACTTGGATTTCTTCGAGCACTAAGACAATGCGAACAACTAGAGATTTGGAAACATTGGCTCCCCTCCATGGAACACACTTATCGAGACCACCAAATCTTAAATTCTGAAGATCCTAAGGATTTTCCCATTTCAACAATGAATAGTAAAATGTGGGGTGGCTTTGGAACGATCGTTCCTGCACCAACAAGCATAATTTTTTTTAGCTTCTAAACAATTGGTTCTTAGTAAGGGATTTTGTTCAAGGTGGCCATATACAAGACACGATTTGCTCAAGATTATTTCAATAAAGAGGCCTCCCAATCCTTTCCTAAGAAATTATTTTGACATTTCATGCAGACACTAGGGGTGGCACTTGTTGGTATGACACATCTGCACCTGCTACTTATGAATTTCATCACAAACACATTTTTTATATAGTGGTTCAAAAGAGCTTGGCTTTAGCTCGTTACCGCTTGGGTCGTTCCCACCTTTCAAAATGGGGTGGCAAGCCCTCTAAAGGTATACAAAAGTAAGAAAGTGCGTTTGTTGTTCAATCTCCTAGGTCACATCACGTAAGGAGAGAGCAATCACAATGCATTTTCCCTTACACTAGCATGGGGTTAATTTTAAATCCAAATTGAAATATGTGGGTGGTTATACAAAATGTCAAAGGAATGCTTTTGATTCCCAAGATCGCCGAGTGGTGTGAGAGAAGAGCATATGCATTCAATGACGAAAATGTAAATCACAAGACATGGCAAACACTTGTTAATTTTAATCCTCAAAGCAAAAGTAAGTTTATTTTAAGTACCAAGCAAAGTGTTAAGTTGTATTGCTCAATTTTAAACCCAAAGTAGCATAATGAAGTGAGGGTTCATTTAAATCCCATTTGAGCATTCATTTTAAAACCCAATTGAAAGCTAGTGTAGTTCTAAAGCATAAAATGAAAAGCATGATAAATGGGTTATAATTGCCCCAAAAGTGTCGAAACACTTGTTACAATTATAAGATTTAAAGACAAGAATGCTTCTTCACTTCAGATTTTGTCATCCAACCTACAAAACCCAGTTAGCCTAAAAACCATAACAAAAAGTTAGAGACATGTTAGAAGTTAGATAAAGCAAAAAAAACAAAAAACATTTCCAAAACCAGTTTTGTCCTATTTACCAATAAATTGCGAGTCTAAAATCAATTGTATCGTTGAAATTCATCAACAACATCACTATATTAGATATGCGTCACCATACTAAAAAATCAATAGCTGCACTCTGCAAAAAATAGTGAAGTCAAATGTGTCGCCAAATCGATAGTGTTGCTAAAAATAAATTCATTCTGCATAAAAAAATTAAATAAGCATCACTATATTTAAATGCGGTGACGAAATTAATTAAGCATTGCTATTTTAATTATGCGTCGCCAAAATAAAATCACATGTGCATCGCTGTATAGTGATGCGTCATCAAATGTGTTGATTGATAATCAATAGCATTGTTGTACCTGAAAACACAAGGAAAACAAAGTTTTAACAAGAAAATCGTCATATTAGTTAGTTTGGGCCCTCCTTCTAATGCCAAAATATGACCAATAGATTAGTATGGGTTGACTACACTTGATCCATGAGAATACAAAGTATAGTTATGCCACTAAACGTCAATCCCAATAAGATCATTCAATTAATGCAAAGATAAAGAAGCCATTAAACCTACCATATTAAATCATTAAAGTTTGATTTAAAACTTATAATCTAAGACATTGAAAGTCATCCTATTGGGGTAGTGGTGTTGCGTTGATGTGGAACGACGACCATTTCCCAATCCCTTGGATAATGAGTTTGTTTCAATCAGTTTTATTGAAGAAAACTAATGAAACCATTGTGAGATGTGCGATGAAACATGATTTAAATGCTAAAATAACATGATGCAAGCTATTTTAACATGATTTATGCTAAGATGATCAAGATGTGTGAGTGAAAAGCTAAAATAAATGGATTTCAAGCTAAAAGATTTAAACCCTAATTAACAAATAAGTTAAATGTATGCATCTATGTTACTATGGAAGCCATTAATGGAAGCTAAGTTAATATACAAGTAAATACAGCTAAAATAATGTAAAATCTGAGTGCAAGTGAGAGTGATTTTAACAACATAAGTTTGATGTTAAAAGGTGGATCCATTTGTTTCCAAGTAGTGACCTATTTATAGGAGAGCAAATGATAAATTAAGGGTTGAGATCAAAAAGGTTAATCAATGGTCAATGATGTAAAAAGTTGGAGGCATGGATCATGGATTCTTATCAATGGATGAGAATCAATGATGAGATTCAATCAAGGGTTCACCTTTATTCAAACAAACAAACTTTTAACTTGCATAAGAAGTCATAAGTTAACTTGCACAATAAGTCAAGTAAGTTTGTTACAAAAAGGAATATTCCTCTTTTTCAAATGAGTGAGGAGATAGAATATTCTCGTGGGTGAGGGAAATAGATATTTAGAAAATTAAAGCAAATTTTTAATGTGCAAAAGGGGGATATTCCCTTGCAAGTGGGGGGAATTAGATTTAATTAGATAATTGATAATTAAACAAAGGTTTAATTATGCAATTAGGGGATTTAGATGATTTTCATTAAATAAAGTGATTTAATGAAAATGGGAGATATGATATTGTGAATGGTGATGTTAAACTTGCAAAAACACAAAGAACAATCATACAATTAGTCCATTATGCAAGTTAAATCAACATTCTCCATGGAATTCATTTGAAATGCAAATAAATAAGAAATAAGTGAAGAACACAATAAAGAAAACTATTGAATCCTATCTAATGAAAACAAACTCTCAATCCAATGGGGGAATTGGTGTCATTTTGATGTGGAAAATGGCCCTTTCCCAATCCCTTGTAAGCTTGAATGATGATTTGATGCTTCCTTGGTGAAATTCCTACATAACCTAGCTATGAAAATGTGAAAATGGATGAACAATGGATGAGCAAATTCAAAATCTCAAGATAATGTCTTTGCATGAAGTTGTGGATCCAAAATCCAAATGAGAGCCTCTTATTTATATATGAGAATGATGGAGAATGAGTCAAAGTGGATGAATGTGGGACAAAAGACCAACCAATAGCATGAAGCCACTTGTCAACATGTGAGTGGACAAAGGTGGAACACATTTTGGTGAATGTGCAATTAAATGCAATTAGGTGGAATTTCAAAATGGATGAAATGATAAGTTGGAAGGAGGAGAAAATGAAGTTAATGCCACTTGGCTCGAGGCAAAGGACATGTAAGAAACTTAAATGCCTTGTTGGATGTACAAACCCTTTTGTAGGGATTTTTCAAACTTGGAGAGTATTCCCTTTTGGATGTCTTTTTGAAAGTAATTGAAGATTTAACAAATCAATTAAAATGATTTTCATGAGAAAGTTGCAAATGCTAGAGGATTGGAGTGATTAAGACTAACATTAATCAATATTTGATTAATTAAGAGGGAGATTAGTTG
>VDFB02031101.1:0-12794 GCA_007258455.2 Sequoia sempervirens | reverse complement strand
CTTTAAATCAAAGTTTGGTAAATGGAACCAACTAATTTCTTATGAAAATAATTGCCCCCTTTTGTTAATATTGTATTAGGTATGATCAATTGATAGATAAGTGCAAGAAGCCTATTCCAACGAAGGAGGAACCTAAAAACAGGGAATTCTATAGGAAATTTTATGAGTGTTATCTTAATGTCTTAACAAGGAGTTTGATAAAATAGGACACTAAATCTATCCATGTTTGAGGTTTGACTAATTCATTACATGGTTAGGTTAGAATAAATTATTAGATATAATTTTTTAAATATATCATCTTATAAATGTCCATTATATTAATATTAATTTTAATTACAACTATGGATAAATTGAAAGAACCTGTTGAGAAGCTTCTCTTCTCCATAGGTTCAGATATTTTTGGTGAAATAGAAAAATAGATTATGAATGAAGAGGATGAATTCTCATCTCCATAGTCAATACATCCCCAAGTTTCAAAAAATCAAAAAATAGATAATGGGTTTTAGATAGAAACTGGTACAGATGCTCAAAAAATGGACAATGAGGTCAACATGGAAACTGTTACATAAATGGTTTAGGAGTTTGATTACTTGCAAAACTTATCACTATCACAAATGCCGACCTCTCATTCAATAGTTAAAAACTCACCAGGAAAGAGGGGAAGAAAATCAAAGCTTACCACGTTAAAGGAAGAGATTGATGTAGGGGTGCAAACTACACTAGATGGAAGTATCTTAGTAAGAAAGAGGCCAAGGAGAGCATGTTTCTCTCCTCAAACACAATGAGAGTGATCTCTTGGAATTTCAAAGGAATTAATGCCTCTAAAAAGTGTGCCCAAATCAAGTGTCAATTGGACACTTGTGGGGTAGAATTAGTACTATTACAAGAGACCAAAACTTCATAGGAAACATTTGATGCATCAATTTTGAAGTGGGGAAGATGGAATTCAACTCATGTACCTTCTCAAGGGGATTCTAGTGGTTTATTCACCTTATGGAATTCAAAAAGAGTGTCCATTGATGATATTAGTAATGATAACAATTGGTAGTTAATGAGAGTAGTAAGCTTTAATCTCAAATTTTATCTGCTAAATATATATGGACCGACATCTATCAGTTACTAGAAAAGATTATGGAATGCCCTAACAAGTGTTATTGAATGACTTGGAGATGAAAAATTTATATTGGCTAGGGATTTCAATGCAATTGTGATGTAGGAGCATCCAAAGGGTGTATAAGAATCTTTGCATCACCCAAAAATAGTTAAATTTCAAGCCGCTTTGTAGATGTTTTTTACATTTTTGGATACCCTTTTCATCATAATTAAATTCCCAATTTATGGTTTTTATTTTCTATTCCTGGGTTGAAAGATATTGCAGTTTTAGTTTCCTAGATTTGCACCTGAAAATCTTCTGAGTTAGATTTGAAGCACTTAGAGTTCCTGGATCGGCCCCAAAACTTGCCAAAATTGGTGTAGCTAATTTTGAGCGTGTTATTGACTTTGATACTTTTCCAATGGTTCAAACGGTTCGCGAATCAGAGCCCTGGATCAAAAGCTATGGCCCTCTGGTTGGCACACTTCTTAGAAGATACAATTGCAAATGTTCTTTTGAAATTTGAACTTCAAGTTGTACTTTTTGGCACCAAACCACCTAAACTCAAATTTGAATGTTGTTTTGCCCAAAACGAGAGGAGTCTCTATTTTATGGGTGGGTTTCTAATTTTTGCAATCTCTTTTATGGGGACAGCTCGCGATATTGCAAAAGGCTGATTCTCAGAAGCTTTCTATAACTTGCATGTGTTGTAAACTTGAGATCCTCCACAAGAAGCTCCATTTTCTGAATGATAAAATTATTCTCTTATTTGTGGGTTATTTCTAAGTCTCGCCAAGCCTTCATAGAATTATGTCATTACAAGAGAAACAAGGAGGTATTTGTCCACCGCACAAAACAATGCAAGATTTAAGCTCTTTCATTTCAGACAATGCATTGAAGGATATATTACTTGCAAAGAGAAAATTTATGTGGACAAATCGTAGGAAATATTTTTTGCAGATTGCAAAACGTTTAGATAGATTCTTAGCATCACAACACTGGTTTTTAGGGTCATATAATTTGAATTTAGAGATTCTACCTTTTATAGGCTCAGACCACTATGCAATTTAACTATCTATTTTAGGCATGCAATCTCTGGAAAAACATAGGCATTCTTTTAAATTTGAAAAGATGTGGTTCAGACATCCTCATTTTCTGTCCTTGCTCAGACAATGGTGGGTCAATGCTCCTTTCTAGAGAGGTACCAAAATGTTTCAGTTTTGTAAAATTTTACATGTTAAGCATCAAATAAAAATATGGAACATCCAAGTCTTTAAGAACATTTTTGTGTAGAAAGAGGTGGAAAAAGAATTAGCAAAGGTTCATGAACACATAGTATTGCATGGATTGGATTTAGTTACATATGAAAAACAAAAGCACTTGAAATTGGTTTGGGAGGAGTTATGCATAAGAGAATAGATTTACTGGTGTCAAAAGTCTAGCGAATTATGACTAAAGGATGGGGATCATAACACAATTTTTTTTCATGCATCTACTCAATTTAAAAGGGTTACAAAAATATTTTTCTCAATTAAATATGTATTAACAAGAAATTTGATTGCAAGTGAAAAGGAGATATAGGAGGAAGGGGTCAAGTTCTTTGAAAATCTTCTAGCACCACCATGGGATGGTTCAACGCAGTCAAATCAAGATGAGCAAGTATTAATGGATACAATACCAAACCTCATATCTCGAGATGAAAATGAGAATTTGATGAAACCCTTTATTTTAGAAGAATTGAGAAGGGTAGTCTTTTCACTCTCGCCGGATAAGGCAACAGGGCTAGATGGTTTTACAACTTTCTTTTTCAAAAGTGTTGGGATTTGATATACTATTAGCTCTAGAGGAGTCTCAGAAAACTGGTATAATGTTGAAGGATTTTAATGTTACAAACATACTAGTTTCACCAAAGGCAAAATAGCCAATTTTTTTTGCATATTTCAGACCTATTTCTTTATGCGACACTATTTATAAGATTTTCACGAAGGAAATATATCTTAGAATGCAACATCTCATTCCCAAGATTGTCTCACAAGAACAAGGGGGTTTGTACTAGGCAGAGAAACTGTGTAAGGAGCCTTGGTTGCATATGAAATGCTTCATACTATTAATTCAAATCATCTATCATCCTTCATTGTAAAACTGGATATGATGAAAGCATACAATAGAGTTGAGTGGAATCTCTTAATGAAAGTCCTGGCCAAGTTTGGCTTATGTAAAAAGTGGTGTAAGTGGATTTTGTCTTGTTTATCAGGAGAAAAGTTTTTAATTATAATAAATGGTTCACCATCAGGGTTCTTCAGTGCTATGCAAGGGGTGAGACAAGGGGATCTTCTATCCCTTTTTCTCTTTATAATTATAGTTGAGGCACTAAGCAGAATAATAAAGGGCAGGCAAAATCAAGGCTTGTGGCAAAGTATACATATCCCACAATTAGATATTTCAATAAAACATACCCTTTTTGTTGATGATACATTATTATTTAGAAAAAAAACCCTTGGAGAGGCCAAACAAATAAAAATGGTTCTAGCTATGTATTCTTCAGTATTAGGACAAAAAATAAATGCTCAGAAGTCAAAGATTTATATATTCCATACTAAACTAGCTATTAAGAGAAAGATATTAAGGTCTTTAGGATTTCAGTTGGCAGAATTTCCATGCACATATTTAGGGATTCCATTCTTTATGGGGAAGAATAAGATTGCATACTAGGCTAAAGTTATAGAGAGGATTAAATCTAGAATCTCAGTTTGGAAAGCTAGATGGTTGTCATTATTTGGTTGTCTATTGTTAATAAAAACTATATTAGCAGCAATTCCAAATTACTTCATAGTAGTTCTCAAGGCTCTGAAATTAGTTGTTGATTAGATTGAGAAGCTAATCAAGGATTTTTTATGGAAGGGGAATATGAATGGGGTGAAAAGAGTTCCTCTAATTTCTTTATATAACATAACCTCTGATAAATTCAAAGGTGGGGTAGGTTTGCACAATATATCCAAAATAAATATGGCCTTTGGGGGGAAATTGATATGTCAGATGTTTACCAAATTAGATTCTAAGTGGTGTACAATCATGTGGGCCAAGTATCTAGATAGCTAAAATCTGACAACAATTTTCACTATTTCCAACCCCCCTGATGGATCACACATGTGGAACTTTATGATTTCATGTCGAAAAGTTGTTACTTCATACATTTATTGGGAAGTGCACAAAGGAGAAGAAGTTCAATTTTGGAATGACTCTTGGAACGGATACCCTCCTAAAGGACATCCAAGAACTGCAATTAGCTATACTTGTTTTATCTCAGTTATGGGGTAGTAGGTTAATTTACTATGTTTACTCAACAGATGAAGTAACTGGTAGAGTATGTTGGAGGGAATTTTCCCAAACAAAGAGTACACTAGCTCAACAAAACCTGATTTAAAGTATTTTAGCAGAGAGGTTAGTGTTTCTAATAGGAAAACCTGACCAAATTATATAGGCCCCCTTTAAAGATGGATTTTATTCAGTTAAGTAGGGGTATAAGGCTCTTCTTAACAAAGAAGTCCAAATACAATCTCAAATAGATTTCTCTTTTAGTTGGAACAACATGATATTACCAAAAGCAGGTAGTTTCACATGGTTAGTGCTAAGAAAAAGGGTGTTGACAAGTGATAGGCTAACTAAATTAGGCTTTGTAGAGCCTTTTAGATGTGTTCTATGTGGGGAAGTTCTTGAGGATGTTGACTACCTTTTTCTACAATTTCCATATGCCCAGCTCTGTTGGCAGTTTATTTTACATAAATTAAGCTTTTTTGCTCATTTTCCAAATACAATTTGTGATCTTTTTTAGCTTGGCCAATGTTACATAAATCTTCTTAGTTTGCATGCATTTGGAATTTAATTCTAGCTACAATAGTCTAGTCTATCTGGTGGGAGAGAAATAAGCACATCTTTAGAAAGGTATCTTCATCAGTGTAGAATTTTCAAGGTATAATAGAAAAATTAGTCACAAAAGCAGTGAATACATATGTTCAAAATCATAAAAGGGTTGACTCTCCTTTGAGTAGTAGTCTTTTTTCACTCTCGCTGATAAGGCAATAGAGCCAAATGGTTTTTATAGCTTTGTTAATATGCTATTAGCTCTAGGGGCATCTTGAAAAAATAGTACAATGCTAAAGGATTTTAATGTTATAAACATAACAGTTTTACCAAAGGAAAAAGAGCCAATTTTTTTTGTAGATTTCAGACCTATTTCTTTATGCAACACTATTTATAAGATTTTCACGAAGACAATATATCTTAGACTGTAGCATCTCATTCCAAAGATCATCTCACAAGTACAAGGGGTGTTTGTACTAGGAAGAGAAACTATAAAAGGAGCCTTAGTTTCACATGAGATGCTTCATACTATTAATTCAAATCATCTATCATCCTTCATTGTAAAACTAGATATGTTGAAAGCATACAATAGAGTTGACTAGAATCTCTTAGTGAAAGTCTTGGCCAAGTTTGTTTTCTATAAAAATTGGTGTAAATGGATTTCTTCTTGTTTATCATGAGCAAATTTTTGAGTTATATTAAATGGTTCACCATCAGGCTTCTTCAGTGCTAAGCAAGGGGTGAGACAAGGGGATCCTTTATCCCCTTTTCTCTTTATAATTATGGTTGAGGCACTAAGCAGAATAATAAAGGGTAGGCACAATCAGGGCTTGTGGCAAGGTATACATATCCCAGAATTAGATATTTTAGTAACACATACCCTTTTTTCTAATGATAGATTACTATTTGGAAAATAAACCCTTGTAGAGGCCAAACAGATAAAATTGGTTCTAGACATATATCCTTTAGTATCAGGACAAAAAATAAATTATGCTCACAAGTCCAAGATTTATATAATAAGAGAAAAAGATTGTAAAGTCTTTTTTAGGATCTCAGCTTGGAAGAATTGCCATGCACATATTTAGGGATTCCACTTTATGGGGAAGAATAAGATCGCATACTAGGCTAAAGTTAAGTAGAGAGGATTAAATCTAGAATCTCAAATTGGAAAGCTAGATGGTTGTCATTATTTGGTTGTATATTGTTAATAAAAACTATATTAGCAGCAATTCAAAATTACTTCATAGTAGTTCTCAAGGATTTGAAATTAGTTGTTGATTAGATTGAGAAGCTAATTAGGGATTTTTAATGGAGGGGGAATATGAATGGGGTGAAAAGAGTTCCTCTAATTTCTTTATATAGCATAACCTTTGAGAAATTCAAAGGTGGGGTAGGTTTGCACAATATATCCAAAAGAAATATGGCCTTTAGGGGGAAAGTGATATGGCAGATGCTTACCAAATTAGATTCTAAATGGTGTACAATCATGCAGGCCAAGTATCTAGATAACTAAAATCTGGCAAGAATTTTTAGTATTTCCAACCCCCCTAATGGCTCAGACATGTGGAACTTTATGATTTCATGTTGAAAAGTTGTTACTTCATACATTTATTGGGAAGTGCACAAAGGAGAAGAAGTTAAATTTTGGAATGACTCTTGGAATGGATTCCCTCCTGAAGGACATCCAAGAACTACAATCAACTATACCTTTTTTATCTTAGTTATGGGTTAGTTAGTTAATTGAATATGTTTACTCAAAAAATGAAGTAACTGATAGAGTATGTTGGAGGGAATTTTCCCAAACAAAGAGTACACCAACTCAACAAAACTTGATTCAAAGTATTTTAGCAGAGAGGTTAGGGTTTCTAATAGGAAAACCTGACCAAATCATATAGGTCCCCATCAAAGATGTATTTTATTCATTTAAGTAGGGGTATAAGGTTCTTCTTAACAAAGAAGTCCAAAAACAATCTTAAATAGATTTCTATTTTTGCTGGAACAACATGATATTACCAAAATCAAGTAGCTTCACATGGCTCGTGCTAAGAAAAAGGGTGTTGACAAGTGATAGGCTAACTAAATTAGGCTTTGTAGAGCCTTTCAGATGTGTTCTATGTGGGGAAGTTCTTGAGGATGTTGACCACCTTTTTCTACAATTTCCATATGCCCAGCTCTATTGGCAGTTTATTTTACAGAAATTAAGCTTTGTTACTCATTTTGCAAATACAGTTTGTGATCTTTTTTACCTTGGCTAGTGTTAAATAAATTTTCTTTATTTGCATGCACTTGGAATTTAATTCCAGTTATAGTAGTCTAGTCTATCTGGTGCGAGAGAAATAAGCACATCTTTAGAAAGGTATCTTCATCAGTGTAGAATGTTCAAGGTATAATAGAAAAATTAGTCACAAAAGTAGTGAATACATATGTTCAAAATCATAAAAGGGTTGACTCTCCTTTAGAAGGGTAGTCTTTTTACTCTCACCAGATAAGGCAACAAGGCCAGATGGTTTTATAGCTTTCTTTTTCAGAAGTGTTGGGATTTGATATGCTATTAGCTCTAGCGGAGTCTTAGAAAACCGGTATAATGCTAAAGGATTTTAATGTTACAAACATACCAGTTTTACCAAAGGAAAAAGAGCCAAAAACTTTTGCATATTTCAGACCTATTTCTTTATGCAACACTATTTATAATATTTTCATGAAGGCAATATATCTTAGAATGCAACATCTCATTCCCAAGATTGTCTCACAAGAACAAGGGGGGTTTGTACCAGGCAGAGAAACTGTGGAAGGAGCCTTGGTTACATATGAAATGCTTCATACTATCAATTCAAATCATCTATCATCCTTCATTGTAAAACTAGATATGATGAAAGCATATAATAGAGTTGACTGGAATCTCTTAATGAAAGTCATGGCCAAGTTTGGCTTTTGTAAAAGGTGGTGTAAGTGGATTATGTCTTGTTTATCAGGAGCAAAGCTTTTAGTTATAATAAATGGTTCACCATAAAGCTTCTTTAGTGCTATGCAAGGGGTGAGAGAAGGGGATCTTTTATCCCTTTTTCTCTTTATAATTATAGTTGAGGCACTAAGCAGAATAATAAAGTGCAGGCACAATCAGGGCTTGTGGCAAGGTATACATATCCCACAATCAAATATTTCAATAACGCATACCCTTTTTGTTGATGATACATTATTATTTAGAAAAGAAACCCTTGTAGAGGCCAAACAAATAAAAATGGTTCTAGATATGTATTCTTCAGTATTAGGACAAAAAATAATGCTCACAAGTCAAAGATTTATATATTCCATACTAAACTAGCTATTAAGAGAAAGATTGTAAGGTCTTTAGGATTTCCAGTTGGTAGAATTACCATGCACATATTTAGGGATTCCATTCTTTATGGGGAAGAATAAGATTCCATACTGGGCTAAAGTTATAGAGAGGATTCAATCTAGAATTTCAGCGTAGAGAGCTAGATGATTGTCATTATTTGGTCGAATATTGTTAATAAAAACTATATTAGCAGCAATTCAAAATTACTTCATAGTAGTTCTCAAGGATTTGAAATTAGTTGTTGATTAGATTGAGAAGCTAATTAGGGATTTTTAATGGAGGGGGAATATGAATGGGGTGAAAAGAGTTCCTCTAATTTCTTTATATAGCATAACCTTTGAGAAATTCAAAGGTGGGGTAGGTTTGCACAATATATCCAAAAGAAATATGGCCTTTAGGGGGAAAGTGATATGGCAGATGCTTACCAAATTAGATTCTAAATGGTGTACAATCATGCAGGCCAAGTATCTAGATAACAAAAATCTGGCAAGAATTTTTAGTATTTCCAACCCCCCTGATGGCTCAGACATGTGGAACTTTATGATTTCATGTTGAAAAGTTGTTACTTCATACATTTATTGGGAAGTGCACAAAGGAGAAGAAGTTAAATTTTGGAATGACTCTTGGAATGGATTCCCTCCTGAAGGACATCCAAGAACTACAATCAACTATACCTTTTTTATCTTAGTTATGGGTTAGTTAGTTAATTGAATATGTTTACTCAAAAAATGAAGTAACTGATAGAGTATGTTGGAGGGAATTTTCCCAAACAAAGAGTACACCAGCTCAACAAAAATTGATTCAAAGTATTTTAGCAGAGAGGTTAGGGTTTCTAATAGGAAAACCTGACCAAATCATATAGGTCCCCTCCAAAGATGTATTTTATTCATTTAAGTAGGGGTATAAGGTTCTTCTTAACAAAGAAGTCCAAAAACAATCTTAAATAGATTTCTATTTTTGCTGGAACAACATGATATTACCAAAAATCATAGATTTTGGTATTGGCTCATGCTTAAGAAAAAGGGTGCTGCTGAAAAGCAGAGGGATAACTAAATTAGGCTTTGCGCAGGAGTTTCTATGTGTTCTGTATGTGTGGAAATTTCTTTAGGATGTTGACTAATTTTTCTACAATTCCATATGCCCAACTCTATTAGGTAGTTTATTTTACGTAAATTAAGCTTTGTTACTTCATTTTCCAAACATGTTTCTGCGTAATCTTTTAGCTTGGTTAGTGTTACATAAATTTTCTTTGTTTGCATGCATTTCAAATTTAATTCCAGCCTATAGTAGTCTAGACTATCCTCGTGGGAGTGAAATAAGCACACATCTTTAGAAAGCGTATCTTTATCGCCAGTAGAATGTTCAAGGTATAATAGAAAAATTACTCATAAAAGCAATGAATAGATATGTTCAAAATCATAAAAGTGTTGACTCTTCTTTGGAGAAGGTAGTCTTTTCTACCTTGCCGCGATAAGGCAACAAGGCCAGATGGTTTTATAGCTTTCTTTTTCAGAAGTGTTGGGATTTTATATGCTATTAGCTCTAGCGGAGTCTTAGAAAACTGGTATAATGCTGAAGGATTTTAATGTTACAAACATACCAGTTTTACCAAAGGAAAAAGAGCCAAAAACTTTTGCATATTTCAGACCTATTTCTTTATGCAACACTATTTATAATATTTTCATGAAGGAAATATATCTTAGAATGCAACATCTCATTCCCAAGATCATCTCACAAGAACAAGGGGGGTTTGTACCAGGTAGAGAAACTATGTAAGGAGCCTTGGTTGCATATGAAATGCTTCATACTATCAATTCAAATCATCTATCATCCTTCATTGTAAAACTAGATATGATGAAAGCATACAATAGAGTTGACTGGAATCTGTTAATGAAAGTCATGGCCAAGTTTGGCTTTTGTAAAAAGTGGTGTAAGTGGATTTTGTCTTGTTTATCAGGAGCAAATATTTTAGTTATAATAAATGGTTCACCATCAAGCTTCTTCAGTGCTATGCAAGGGGTGAGACAAGGGGATCTTCTATCCCTTTTTCTCTTTATAATTATAGTTGAGGCACTAAGCAGAATAATAAAGGGCAGGCACAATCAGGGCTTGTGGCAAGGTATACATATCCCACAATCAGGTATTTCAATAACACATACCCTTTTTGTTGATGATACATTATTATTTAGAAAAGAAACCCTTGTAGAGGCCAAACAAATAAAAATGGTTCTAGATATGTATTCTTCAGTATTAGGACAAAAAATAATGCTCACAAGTCAAAGATTTATATATTCCATACTAAACTAGCTATTAAGAGAAAGATTGGAAGGTCTTTAGGATTTCAGTTGGCAGAATTGCCATGCACATATTTAGGGATTCCATTCTTTATGGGGAAGAATAAGATTGCATACTAGGCTAAAGTTATAGAGAAGATTAAATCTAGAATCTCAAATTGGAAAGCTAGATGGTTGTCATTATTTGGTTGTATATTGTTAATAAAAACTATATTAGCAGCAATTCAAAATTACTTCATAGTAGTTCTCAAGGATTTGAAATTAGTTGTTGATTAGATTGAGAAGCTAATTAGGGATTTTTAATGGAGGGGGAATATGAATGGGGTGAAAAGAGTTCCTCTAATTTCTTTATATAGCATAACCTTTGAGAAATTCAAAGGTGGGGTAGGTTTGCACAATATATCCAAAAGAAATATGGCCTTTAGGGGGAAAGTGATATGGCAGATGCTTACCAAATTAGATTCTAAATGGTGTACAATCATGCAGGCCAAGTATCTAGATAACTAAAATCTGGCAAGAATTTTTAGTATTTCCAACCCCCCTAATGGCTCAGACATGTGGAACTTTATGATTTCATGTTGAAAAGTTGTTACTTCATACATTTATTGGGAAGTGCACAAAGGAGAAGAAGTTAAATTTTGGAATGACTCTTGGAATGGATTCCCTCCTGAAGGACATCCAAGAACTACAATCAACTATACCTTTTTTATCTTAGTTATGGGTTAGTTAGTTAATTGAATATGTTTACTCAAAAAATGAAGTAACTGATAGAGTATGTTGGAGGGAATTTTCCCAAACAAAGAGTACACCAGCTCAACAAAAATTGATTCAAAGTATTTTAGCAGAGAGGTTAGGGTTTCTAATAGGAAAACCTGACCAAATCATATAGGTCCCCTCCAAAGATGTATTTTATTCATTTAAGTAGGGGTATAAGGTTCTTCTTAACAAAGAAGTCCAAAAACAATCTTAAATAGATTTCTATTTTTGCTGGAACAACATGATATTACCAAAATCAAGTAGCTTCACATGGCTCGTGCTAAGAAAAAGGGTGTTGACAAGTGATAGGCTAACTAAATTAGGCTTTGCAGAGCCTTTCAGATGTGTTCTATGTGGGGAAGTTCTTGAGGATGTTGACCACCTTTTTCTACAATTTCCATATGCCCAGCTCTATTGGCAGTTTATTTTATAGAAATTAAGCTTTGTTACTCATTTTGCAAATACAGTTTGTGATCTTTTTACCTTGGCTAGTGTTAAATAAATTTTCTTTATTCGCATGCACTTGGAATTTAATTCCAGTTATAGTAGTCTAGTCTATCTGGTGGGAGAGAAATAAGCACATCTTTAGAAAGGTATCTTCATCAGTGTAGAATGTTCAAGGTATAATAGAAAAATTAGTCACAAAAGTAGTGAATACATATGTTCAAAATCATAAAAGGGTTGACTCTCCTTTCACATAATGGGATGATAGTATTCTAAAGAGTTGGAAAGACATAGTTTTACCCTTCAAAGATAGTTTGAAACAAGCTCACAAGGCAAGGATTAATAAGAGTTTGGTTAAATGGAAACCCCCATCTCTAGACTACTTTAAATTGAATTTTGATGAAGCATTAAGAGGGAACCCAAGTGTTTCAGGTGCAAGGGTGTGTATTCGAGATTCTTGTGGAGAATTAAAGGCAACCAAATCAATTGTTCCACATTATGACATGAATAATGTGGAAGAATATTTGGCACTCCTACATGGTCTAAAGCTTGCAAGGCATCTAGGTATAACTTCAATTCACATGGAGGGTGATTCATTAATAATTATAAGTACATGTAAGTAAATATTGTGTCACAATTGGTATTTACAATATATTCTAGAAAATGTTTGGTCATTGTTAGAAAATTTTCATTCTTTCCAAATTTCACATGCATATCATGAAGGGAATAGGTTAGTAGATCACCTTGCAAATATGGGATGCCAGAAGAAAGAAGTGACCATTTTAGATGTTAGTATGGTTGACACATTTCCAATTTTAGCCGAGATTGTAGCAAAAGAATGCATGCAATGATATTTGATGGAGGAAATATAGTTTTGGAAAAAATGCAGTAATTTCAAGCGGTGACAATGGCACAAGAGGAGAAAATGAGGAAGAATTATGCTTTATTGTAGGCTTAGAGGCTGAAGAATGAGCTCAAAATGGAATTATCTATGCTTTAGGTGTTGTTA
>VDFB02031100.1:0-30916 GCA_007258455.2 Sequoia sempervirens | reverse complement strand
AAAAATTTACACAAGTAGACATTGTTTTAAGAGGCGACAAAAGGTGTAGTAACAAACATAATAGGTCTCTTTCACATAGCCTCAAAATCTAGTCTAATAGCATATAACCTCTAAATAGAACTTCACACCTTTGGGATTCAACTACATCCAAAAATTTCTAACCTTAACCTTGGAACATTTGTACTAACATATAGATATAGCCACAAAACCATTCAAAAAGGAATCCCATTGTCTAACATCTAACTACCCAATAGTCACACAACCATATCATGACCATATCATGATGTCAACATGTTACACATTGCATGTAACATGACTTATCTATATGGGTTATGAACATACATAATAAGCTAATTCCCCTCACTCTTGGTCAAAGGCTATTGACCCACTTCTCATTAACTACCTATATGAATTCCTACACTATAACCAAACATTTCCCATGGCTTTCAATAGTAGAGAAAAACTCTTGATGAAATATAACTACTCATAATATCTCAAGACATCTTGTAAAACATTACATTGCCTTAGTTATTATTACATTACTCTAATAGTACCAAAAGTGCACCTACATTGTCATACTCACTTACAGTGACATAATAGTTGTGAGTTCTCTCCCAAATGAATTGTAGTTGAGAATATAAAAACACCAAAATTATATATGTTCTAAATAAAACTAACATAAGTACAAGTAATGAAATAATCCCCCATATTGTGACTAGAGATAGACATGACAACTCTATTGAAAATTGTGTCATAGCAGTACTAGGAGATAAAGAAGCAACATTAGAATCCTCAAAATGAAGTACCAACAACTAGAAAATGGTGTACAAATACATGACTCACATGCATAAAGGTAGATAAGGTTGTAATGGTGAAAACTAGGGACACATTGCAAAGCGTCCATATAAATTTATAAATATTGAGTATAATAATGACATAAATGGATTCTTATAGTCTCAAAAAAATAAAAATCTAAAAGTACATTTCTACTATAGAATAAAAAATTGGAAGGAACTAGCATGATATATATATACATGCACATGCATTTAAAAAAATGCTAAATGCACTAGTTATGACCCTTCGAAGTTCTCAAAATAATAGTGCATGAACTTCTACCCATTTAAGCAAATGTAAAAAGAAAGCCATGAATGAGTAAAAAAGCTTTGTTAATTTTGACCAACAAAAATGAAAACTCCATTGATGTAGGCATGACTAACATAGAATTTTGTCAAATTTAGAACAACTACTAAATTTGCATAACCCCACATAGGATGCATGGTGCAATTCTTGCACCAAACATATTTGTGTGCTGTTGTATATATAGATACTTTATGAAACAAAATTTTCACATAGTATAGAATGTGTTTTTCTTACATAATAGTACTCATGCCACACTAATAATTGAAAGATATTTAGCAAAATTTTGATTTAGAAAAAATACACATATATATGAGTTGATTTTGTATTTACAAATTTGGATTATAATGTCTTTGTTAGAAAATTAAAAATTGTAAAAAAAATTTAATCAATTTTTTTTACAAATATGTTAATTCATTGTAAAGCTGTCCTTTATTTACAAATTTATTATGAATTAATATACTTTTTTAGATATATAATTCTATGGTATGATTTTTCAAATAAATTATTTTTACTATCTAAATTAAAAAAAAAACAAACCTATCACATACAAAATGACTAAAATAATTATGTAAAAATTAACATTCTAATTTATTATAATAAATTAAGAAAAACCATGAAACTGTCGGGGATTAATTTTTCCCACATAATTAACTAATTAAAAAAGCTAAAATTGTAAATGAAATGTTCTATAGAAAATAGAGAAACTAGTTTCTAGAAAGTAAAAATTAGATGATGTTTTGATAAGACAATTTAAAAAAGTTTTTTATCAATTAATAGAAACATGAAGTGATCAATGAATAGTTGAATGCTGTAACACTCCAAACTGTTTGAACACAATTCTGTGTTTAATATTTTCTGTATATTATATGTTTGATTCATCCCCATCCACCCCTACAAACCAATAAAATATGAAACACAATACAGATCAAATCAAATCATGAAAAAACTAATGAAAAAAATATCATATAAAACGTTCCCAACAATTTGTATAACAATATTTACATTGACATTGACAGCAACTCATTTCCTATTCCATATCTTATATGTTTTATGCACTGATAAGTCAACAAACATCTTTGCTTCCATAAAAGTTGATCGCAAATAAAATTAGGACAAAAAATTATCCTTGCATCCCTAGCTTATAGCTTTTCAGGCTATATATCTGAAGATTGAGATATTATCTCGATCCCGTTCGATGTACTCCTTATCAATCAGCAGTTCTGTCCTCTTCTTTATTAGTTTAATATCCGGCTGCAGGCCACAAATTTGTCACTTTCTCGTGGACCAAATGCAAAGTAAGTCAATTTACCAGACTAACAAAGAACAAGTATTGAAATTGATAAGTAGAGGTATTTTCCACAGCGAGTCAAATTATGATATTGTTATCAGAATTTAACTTTGTAGTTTCGAGTCAAATTTATTGACCCATGTTTCATGAATAGTGGTTCACAAGAACCCATCTCTCATGATAATAAATGGCCCACTTAGCACTCATTGCATCTAGGTTAGGCCAGTGCTTCACTTCTGTGAGCATCACCTAAATGCAATGAGTGTTAAGTGGACCATTTATTATCATGAGAGATAGGTTCTTGTTAACCACTACTCATGAAACATAGATCAATGAATTTAACTCAAAACTACACAATTAAATCCTCATAACAATATCATAAAATATTGAAATGTTGACGTATAGCTTACCTTGAACCTATCTTTTAGTTGATCAATACACTCTTTGTGTAGCTGCTGATGATATAATTCTTTACGAGCCTTCATGATGCGAACTATTGCGGCATCTATTGCATACTCTCTTGAGAGACCCACTTCTTTAGTCACTTTCTTTTTGTCTTCACTGGCGTGGGAAAGTGGAATCTGCAATTCAAGATGAACAGTTAATGCACATTAATTTGTTATATAAGGAAAGAAGGTCCAAATGGAAACCATTACCTTTATTCTTCTACTGTCGTCCGTAAATCCTGAATTGAACTTAAAAATGTCAGTAGGTGATATTTTCTCTGTGTTTGACTCCCTGAGAAGAACTTTGTACTTTGCACATGCAAGTGAATGTAACACTCTAATTACATCATCATTTTCCAAATTCAGTAAGCATTTGATGTCATCAAAACTGAGTTCTTCAGATTCATTGAACAACATTAATAAGGAGGCCTGCAGATGATTTCATAACAGTCAATTAAGATTTCACACAAAGCAGAATCATACTTTTTAGAAGTGCATCTCAATTTGAAATAATTATTTGGATTCAACTTCGTTTTCTAAACAATCAGAAAATCTAATGAGTACAATTGATAAGGGTGATGGTGTGTTTCTTGATTATACTGTCCATCAAAATTCAAACCTTAAAAGTGAGCTATAATTAATGAGACTGAGATCATGTCCAAAGACTTTGGCGGATGGGTATCCCTCAATCTTTGACTCTCAACTAAAAGGATATCAGAATAACCTCGTACGAACTCTCATATCGAATAACAGAAGAAACTCATGAATGATATTAAATCCTCAAAAACAAAAAATTAGACTATGCATATAATTAACTTCTCCCAAATGACAATTGATATTCGAAAAGCTAGTCACCTGGTAAGTCGATAATACCAGCTCTATTGCCTTTGCATTAAATCTACCTTCCACAGTGCAGGTCCCAAGACAATACATCCATGTAAGTTTGCGCTTCTGATCAGTGTTTTTAGAATAGAATTTTTGAAATACATCTATACATTTAACCTGCATCAAAATGGTAAGAATAAACAACTAGACTAAATGTGTATTTTTGGATATAGAAATTATAAAGCAGTCACAAATAAGTCTTACCAACTCAATAGGAATATAGATATTAGCGTTCTTGTAGACAGGCCAATATCCAGTAGTAAGGACAGTGACATTCAAATCTATTCCAACATGAATGTCTTCTCCTTTAAGATGCGCCACAAAATCATTTTGTTTCTCCTTCGCTAGAGATAAGTCTTTAACCTGGAATGCACAACAATGACTTTAATGAAACAGATGAGGGGTCTCCATAAATGGAACATTTCAAGAAGAGTTCAATTTCATTTTATAGTCTTCATTGAAATAACACCTTGCAACCATTAAAAGGTTTACAATATTTTACTTGTCTTAAGACTCAAGATATAAAAAACTGGTAATATGAAATCCCGAATTCACAGCATACCATGCCCTCCATCTTTGACGTAAATCGTTGCCCATTTTGCTGCTTCAATTTCATCAACATGCTTTGTTCATTAGCAGAAACATTTGTACTTCTATCAAACAACAATCTACGAGCAAGTCTTCTCCTGGAAAATTCAACATTTTAGAATTCATTAGGGTAACGAATAATGGAGTTTAGTTTCATTTTCCAATGAAATGATGGTTATAATTTTTCTTACATATTTTTATTTTGCTGATGTATGGAGCAAATTAGATGACCAGGATCTATCTTTCAGTATTATAGTTCTAACTGTTTTAGTTTTAATGACATCAAGTTTCCACAATCCATGTTTTATAGTTGCAGCAGTTTCTGAATTAGATTGTGTGAGAGTATTTTGTGTCAATGTTTCAGATCACTCTCTGTGATCCATCATCAGAATGAAAGAACTCAAAGAGAAAAAATAAAAAAATCAAAAATTAAACTCCAGACTGTTGGTTCATTGAGATAATGCATAATGATGTTTAATGTCATTAGCCACAATCTTATTTTTTATTTTCATTTTTCAATGAAATGATGGTTAGAATTCTTTTATAGATATTTTGAATTTTTCTGATGCATGAAGTAAATTGGATGATTGGGACCCACCTCCTCCCAATAATATTGTTCTAGCTATTTTAGTTTTATTTAACTCAGACTATTGTTTCAATTGAAATAACACATGATGATATTTAGTGTCATTAGACACGACCTTATCTTTTAGTTTTATTTTTCAATGAAATGATGGTTCAAATTCTTTTATAGATATGTGGGATTTCACTGACGTATGAAGTAAACTGGATAATCAGAACCCACCTCGTCCCAATCCTATTGTTGTAACTGTTTTAATTCTGTTTAATTACAGACTGTTGTTCGATTTAGACTCTTAAAAGATGTGACTCATTCTAACCACATTTTTGTGAATGTGTAAATCTATTTTATATAGATGATAATATACACATACAAAATAAAATTTATGACTATGTCAATAGGACTATGAGAACGGGGAAACATTACCTGTAATGCTCTTCATATAAATCTTTACTTGCAACGTATTTAAGAATTTTCACCACCTGCATTTTATAAATTTATAAATGAAAATTCATTTTGGAAATGGTTATTTTAGTAAAACCTCCAATCACTAAGAACTTTAAACAAAATTTAAGCACGCTAGAATTCAACCAGCTTACTATCGTTAAATTTATTCATGGTAAAACTTAATACATATTGTCTGATGTAGGATATCAATATCAGAACACACTTGAAACATTTGTCAAATGCAATAATATTTTCAGAATTCCAAATTCTAAGCATTAGACAAAACACCGAATGGATGTTTATATCAAAAAGAGCTAAATTTTAAAAAATATTCAGAAGACTAAGCAAGAATGCTGCTTTGATATATGATAAAAAAAAACCAAGGTGCTTGTCCAAAAGTGCCAATTTAAGGAATTTCTTTGTAAAATTGTTTGATTGTGTATCATAAGAAAACAATTATGAATTTTGAGGTCCACCAGTTCTTCAAAGTTTTTAATTTCTAGATGCACAGAAATTGTGTTTATCTATCAACCCCAATCAACTGAACACGTGAACTGCATAATATTCAGTCTCCGGTACTAACATATGTACTAATAGGCCATAAAACTAATGTTCAGGAGAGTAAACACATGCAATCATATTAAACCTACCTTTTCAAGTGCATCTTCAATCTCATCGTCATTTAATTTCTCAGCATTGCCCCTCTTTAGCACATTATCAGAAAATGCAGAGAGTAAATCTGGAATCGAGCTTTCTGCATGTCCTTTGTTGCAGAATGTTTGAAATGCTTCATCTAGAGCCTGTCAACAAGAATTTTAAAATCAAATTATAACTTCTGTTTAGATAATCTGCAGCACTGAAAGCAAATAATTGGATATCAAACTTAGGATGTTATTTGTTTGTCGGCTATAGATTTTAGGGAGTTTGTTGTTTGGTTGTATCTATTTATTAGTTTTTTTTATTTTTACACCTAAAATTCCAACACATGTTGGGTTTCTTTGTCATTAATAATCAACGATAAATGAAATATGGGAATTCCATCATTTGATATCAGAGCAAGAAAAACTTGAGCTCTTGCGGTTTGGATGGATAATAAAATTCAATAAGAAAGGAGCTGCTTTGCTTTTGAGCAGACATAACTCTCTTAATCATGTCTTAAGTATATATATATTTTTATTTTTTATTTTTTATTTATTTATTTTTTTAGACTGTAAGAATCCGTTGGGTATCTGTCCTTCTATAAATTGCAGTGCGTCTTGTAATTTTTTTTCACGTGACCGGCGTGAGATGCCCTCCGGTACCATGGGGACGGTGAGGAGACTAGACCTCGTGAAATCTATTTTTCCAGCTCCTCTTAAAGCACATCATTTTTTAAATCAAAATCACACAGAAACAAATCTATTTTGAATTGAAGCTCAGATATGCCAATATTTAGAAGGGCGCAATTTTGTTTATTTTATTTTAGTTATTAGTTATAAAGGTTATGGTGGCTGCTTTTTGGAAATAAAATTAAAAAAGAAGAGGAGGAGTTAATGCTATTTGCATTTTCTGTTATCAAAAGGTATCTTAAGTTTATAGTGTCATTTCAAATTGTCGTCTTTGTAAGAAGTCTTTCTAGTTGAATCTGTTTTGTGTCTTAGCAAGACCATAGGAGGTAGGGACGTTTAACAACAGGAGGTACAGAAGCATTGCTAATAGACAATCAGTTATTGAATAGATCAAACTATCTGGAATGGAAAGGAAAAAACACAGTTAAGAACCGAACACCTTTAATGCAACTGAACAAAGCTTGGGATAAAAGCAATAGAAAAGCATAGATGCTGATCACTCTCTCTATGGATGAGAGATTCCAAACATACATTCACAACACAAACATAGCCTATGAAGCCTGGCAACAAATGTACGAGGTAAATAACAAGTCTTGAATTCTGTATCTAATTGAAAAAATGAGAGGAGAAAATGTCGTTCTTGTGGGTAATTGGGATCAAGAATCAACTTAGAAATAAAAAAAAACAACAGATGATAATAATCTTGTTTTAATCATTCTGAAATCTCTTCCACCATCAAAATATTCTATGACATCTTGAAATATAGCCAATAGAGAATCCGTTGGAAAAAAGAACCCAAACGATCAATCATAGAAGATGATTAACAGAAGGCCCTCTCCTCAAAGAAAAATGGAAATAGATCAAGAGCGATTGGCTGCAATTAAAGCCATCTCATTTAGAACAATGCAAATGACCTTTTGAAAAACCAACAAAGATTCCAAATAAGGTTGAACATCAAAATAATGCCTTAATAATTAAAATGAATGTGATGAGGAGGCGATGTAGACATGAATACCAAAAATGAAAAAGTTGCTTGGTATATTGAATCATACGCAACCAAACATATGATTGGAAGAAAGAATGATTCACAAGGTTGAATGAACATAGTAGAATAATCCACCTTTGATAAATTTTCTTCAAAACTCAAAGGTAAAGGAGAATTTCCTTTTCAATTATCTCCCAAAAAATGTGGCCTATCATTTTGAGCCACCAATATTCTTGAGCTACATCTTTTTGGACCTTTTGAAGAATCTGAGTGAGAATATATATTTTCTTCTTTTTGTTAATGAATGATCGAGAAAGATATGGATATATCTCGAGGCACAAGAATTTAGTTTTTCCAAAGCTAAAGTGGTCAAAGAAGTAAGCCATCCCATCAAAATTCTTTGCATGGATCAAGAGGGGAGTACATGATGAATTTCAACATTTTTTTTTGAAATAAGAATAGAGTAACCCAGGAGATGATGCATTGAGTGTTTAATATCATGAATATGGAGATACTTTTTTGATTGAAGATTTTATTAATAGAGTATCCACTAAAGCTTTGGATGGTGTGAGAATCTTGGGATCACATGTTTCGATTAAGGTTTTAACATAGGAAAATGGTCTAAATTTATACAAAAATAGTCAAAGAGGCAAGGAGAACAAGTCTTACCAGTAGGACTGAGAAAACCAAACAAGACTATCAATGATTTTGATCAAAGTATAGAACCAAAAAGAAAGGGAAACAAGGGTCCTAACCCTAAATAATTGACTTATCCTGGGAGCACTTATCCTGGGAGCACATGTTATGTGCATATTATAAATAACAAATGAAGTAAAATTAATACACAAAGTATAAGTGTACCTTTCTTGACTATGTAATTAGAGATGACATGTTAAAATGACCTTGAACAAACATGACCTTAAACAAGAAAGCATAACTATTTTTTTTTTTTTTTTTTTTGGAGGAAAATGATGTTAAGAAAGATAATACTAAATTTAACTTTAATGAGCACGGTTATTCAATATTTAGAAAAAGGGTATTCTATACAAATTATAGAGTAGATGTAATTATTATGAAGAGATAAAAAAATTGAAAATTATCAAGATTATTCTTCAACTTGCAACACAATTTGACTAGCACAATCATCAAATGGATGTAAAAACCACGTTTTGATGGATATCTTAAAGAAGAAGTTTATATGCATCAAATTGAAGGATTTATCAACAAAGGTAAAAAAATGTAGGCTAGTTAAATCCTTATGAAACAAGAACCCCATGCATGGTATATCAAGATTGATGAACATTTGTGCACCCATGGATTTTCTTGTAATCATTTATACTATTACTTGGATGTTGAAAAGAAAATGTATATCAATGATCTTGTCATTACTCAAAGTAGTGAGGAGTTAATTAAATGGATGTAAATAATTCCTTTGATATAATCTTGGTTTGTTGTACCTTTTCTCTGCCTTGGAAGTATGCAAAACATAAGGTTGTGTTTTCATCTCCCAAACAAAATATACGAAGGACCTGCTTTAAAAATTCAAGATGATTGTGCGCAATCCAATAAATGATCTCTAAGTAGGCCTAAATTTTTTAGGTTTGCAAATGTTATATTATACACAAAATCTCATTTTTATCTTACCAATATTGGATTAAATCTAGGACTTTCAGTGAACTGTCTCTTAGTCTCATGACAAACCCAAGGATTTCACATTGGAAAATAGCTAGTAATACCCTTGAAGTATGTACAAAATGATCATTTCCATTTGACATGCTATGTAGATGCACATTAGACAAGATCTATTGATGAGTGTAAGTCAACATGTATATTTCACACGGGATGAGATGCTATCTCTTTGATCAACAAAAAAAATTTGATTGTTGCTATTTCTTCCACAAAAGCGTAAAAGCAACACAAGGAGTTATATGTGAAACAACATGACTTCATTTAAATTTGAGTGATATGAATGCACCCTTGAATCACTATTGTCTATCCAGCTCCCCAAAATGCACCTTTGACATATTTATTAATTTATTTAAAATCATAATACAATGGATTTATAATTTTTAATTAATTAATAAATACAATCAAAGATGCATTTTGGAGATTGGATATACATTTCCCTTTGAATCAAGCTATACATTTATTTCATGATAATCAAAATGTATTGAAGATGGTAAAAAGCCTAATTATGCATGAATGATCAATACATATAAAAATCTATGAAAATATACACCCTAGATATATTGTTGAACAATGTTCACAAATTTTATATTTAAAAATGTGTTAGAAATAGTGCATCAAACCTAATATATTATTTCTTTGGTAACTAAATACTTTAAAGAGTTTGTTGATTTATTTTACTTGTATATCCAAAATATCAAGACATGTGTACGTTAATTCATCAAAACTAAACTAAATATAAATTTTATATTTAAAACATGTGTTAGAAATAGTGCATCAAACCTAATATATTATTTCTTTGGTAACTAAATACTTTAAAGAGTTTGTTGATTTATTTTACTTGTATATCCAAAATATCAAGACATGTGTATGTTAATTCATCAAAACTAAACTAAATATAATAATACCTCTTGAAATAGCTTACTGTTCTGAAAGCAATCAAAAACATAACGCTCATGCTTGGCATGCATATCAATAAGCTTTTGTATGAATTCCTGAAAACCATTGCATCATGAAGAAAATAAGAATAATTAATTATCAGATTCCCTTTCTAACACCATCCAAATACAAAGTTTAAATCAATTAATCTTTAAAAGTTCATATGTTGGAAATATTGTCATTAATGTCAAAGAAGTATGAAAGATTGTTAGAATGTTGTCATCAAAGTCAAAGCAAAATTGTTGCAAAAATTGTCATTGAAGTCAAAACAAACAGATAAGACTGTTGGATTATTATCATTGATGTCAAAAGCATATGAGTGAAAATTGTAATTAATAAATATTAATGAACAGTAGATTAAAGACAACAATTATATTTACTAAGGAGTGACTAAAGACAATTATTTAATTAAGACAACATCTTATATTTGTTTAAATGACAACAATTAAAAGATATTTAAAGGTAACAATTAAAAGGTTTCAAGAGGTGTGATGGATTATAAAGAAAAGCCACAAAAGACAAATTTAAGAAAAATACGTTTAAAGTGTAAAAGGTTGAAGAAAATAATATATTAAAGCAACGATCCCATCTCTCATAAAAAACAATGATTGTTATGAAGACATCAATTACAAAGGTATTAGTTACATATTAGAAAGGGCAGTGATTAGAGTCTCTAAGGGAAGGATTTCATATATGATAAAACGTAGAAATTAAGGTAGCTATTCATTATGTAGTAATTACAATATAAAAGGAAATGATCATATCTAACAAAGGGCTGCGATTTGTTCAAAAGTCATGCTTGTTTGGAAGGTTATTGTTGAGAAAGTGTCTCATTCTTACTTTATTTTGTCAATTTGTAATTATTTTTTAGTTGTCATGAAAGTTTCTAAATAAAATTATGACAACTTGCAAAATGTTTTAATTGTCAAATTAGAAAGAGCATGAAAAAAGGGGAAGATAAATATGAGTTTGGAAAAAGATAAAACATATTTTTTTAGTTGAATGTGCACATTACTAAAAATTGGATAAAATCACAAGTTGGAAGATAAAATTTATTTTCTTTGTGATTTATGACTAAATGGTTTTAGAAACTATTCTTGATTTTTGTTTTCTCTCATGCCTATATATTTAGTGCTTGAGTTGAAGAGAAGGTTGTTGAAGCCATGAAGTGGTGTAGTGATTTAGAGGGAGAAGTTGTATTGATGTAACTCATTTGAAGGATTAATACAATTCTTGGATCTCTTTGGGTGTGGAGTTTTTTCCTGCAAGGGTTTCACGTAATTCTTGAGTTATGGTTTGCATATTTTGTTATCTAGTTTCAACTGTGATTTATTACTTAACTGTGATTTATTACTTTGTTAATTTGGATGCATGAATTTATCTACATATTTTCACCTGTTTTTCAACAGTTATCACCTTTCATAAAGTGTGTTTCTAATCATAGGGATATGAAGATATATATTGACATAAGAAATGTGTGGAAGAAGTGAGTGAGTGAAAGGATTAAAAAAATATTATTTAGATTTTGATAAGAGCAAAATAAAGACAAAAGATAAATATTTACAAATCTTTATATGCAAATACGAGAAGAAGATTGTTGTAAAAGATATATACAGATTTGAAGAAAAATATATAAGAAGAATAATAAATATATGAAGACATATCAATAAGGAAGTGTAGAAATATAGGAAATAATATCAATGATGAAGTATGGAAAGATATGAAAGATATGAAGATATAAATTAAGTTATGGAATATGGAGAAAGTGTATGCGTGCAGAAGACATATCTGATATACACCACTAGGTTGATAAGAAGGTTTGTTGTGGAGTAAAAGTCAATAAACATATCATATACACCAGTAAATAAAGAGCAAGTATTAAGAGGATTTTGCATAGATTTATGGGAGATTTATGATCAGCACAATAGCAGATTGGATAAAGAAGAGAGTGAGAAATCTCATAGGAGTGATTAGACTTTTGCCAAGATTTGTAATCAGTTTTTGGCAGATTTGTAATCAAAATTATTGTAGATTGGTGATCAAAGTCATAACAAATTTTTGAAAAGTACTTCAAATTGAATGAGGGTTTGGTGCCTATAAGATTTGTAAAAGAAGAACTCATATAAAAGCATTATTGTGTCGTGGTTATTGTGTTTTTATCATATGCATGATTATTGATGGAGTAAATGATGTTATTGATATTGATCAAGTTTTAAATATGGTATTAAGTTTGAAAAAGTAAAAATTGTTGTTATACTGACTAAAAAAGTGAAGAGCAAAACATTCATTGGCCCAAAAGCTGGTATGAAAAATGTAAAATTATTTTGAAGTATACCATCACTATTCAAGAAAAGTAATTTACAATTGAAATTTCAGTTTAAACAATATATTAAGTTTTGACTTGTTTAAGTGGCTCATTTTAAATCACACTAATAAATGAATCTTATTGAAAAACAACTGTAATTTCAGATGAACTAACTAAACAAATCAAAACTTAAAATTTACTATTTAAATCCCACCATAATTGAAAATATGTTAAAACTGTCTCCCATTAGCGTAATATGGTGAACTCAATAAGTACGTACATAACTTTACCTGATCCACAGTTCCACTGGCACCCCTTCTCCCTTGCTGAAGAACATGCAAGGCATGCAAGTTTACATAAGCATGTCACAAAACCAGATATACGTGTTCCAATAGCTGATGGCCATTATATCTTAACTAAATTGGAGCTATGTTTTAAAACTGTTAATAACAATTCAATTTCACATCAGAGCTAGAAACATTACAGTATTAGTCGCTGCATCTTCTGCCTGTTTAACAAGTTCTGTTCCTTCCTTAGTAACAAACTGCAAAATACAAACAAACCAGCTAGAAAATCTTTGCACTGGGCAGGATGTCTAAATATAATAATAGACACTCCAAAAGCATGTTTACAAAAGAGAAGAACCTGTTTAAAAATATTTGAGATTGGATCCAAGCCTTTGTTTACTTTATTAAACAGTCTAAACATCCTTGAAAGATCATCTTTCTGTAATAGAAACCAAATTATTGGCACTGTTCAATATAGATGGCTGTCATAAACAAAAAAAATATCACATCCTAGCAAACCAGTAAGTTTCTAGTGCTAAGTTAAATCTATACCTTCTCATCGCTAAGCAAGGCCCAGGGACCGGAATCCTTTTCCAAAATCTGGTCCTGATAATGAGCTAAAAATTCATTTTGTACTTTCTGCCAAAAAAAACAAAGAAATGAAAAGAATGAGGACAAGATTGTAACAAATCTTTCTATTTTCAATAACTATTACACCCCTCACAGTTAATTATAAATCCTAAAAGTTGTTCAAAAAAATTGTTCCGGTAGAGATGAACACAATGCTCACATCTAATAACTTCTGCTCACTGCTGGCATGAAAATAATTGAAAACTCTATCCTTCTCAAGTTGCAAACATTCCTCAGCCTGTAGTGCAAGATAATGTATATCAGAAGCACTTTGACATAAACATGTAAGCTGCTAGAACTGTTCCTTCTACCAAAACCTAACTCTACAATTACCTTCAACAAATATTCTGGACAAGTAAACTCTGTAATCCATGATGCAGCCTTTCGAGAATAGTAAGTTTCAGATTTTCTTAACATTGTTTCTTCAAAATCCTTCTCATAGCAATTCGTTTCATCCATTCCAGCCTCCACAAATATGCCCACAGCATCTTTCAATAAAGATCTGTCAATTAGCTCCCCCTCCCGTTCTTTTTCAATCTGAGATAAACAGCAAAGCCATTCCAAATCATCAATAAAAGCCTGTGACTAACATAGCAACTATACTGAAAATTTCACATTTAAGATTATGATCGCATGGAGAGGGATTAGCTAAAACTTTGGAAGGTGTACTGCTGAGGAAAATTAGGAGTACAGTATTTTTAAAGTGTAATTTTTATAATATTTTAAATTCTCTTCTGTTAAATTTTTTTAAATAGGAATAAAGATTTTTGGATGAGAAATTATAATAATTATATGTCAATAAGAACTAAATCTAAAAATCAAAGTGGGGTGTTGTTGTTAAGGATTAAAATTGTCTAGAAAATGGTAGAATGTTTCTAGAGTCTTCTATAAGCTAGAACATTCTTGGAGCTGTTCTAGAAAAATACATTCTAAGAGTTATTGTAAAAGAGAACATTCCAGATTTAAGAGTTTTCTAGAAAGCTTCCAACAAAGATTTTGTAGCTATAAATATGTGATTGTAGAGAGTGGTTGGAAGTAGCATTTAGATTGCTGCTAGGCACAGCATCTGGATTGCTAGGAACAACATTTTGTGATGTAATGTATTGAATGCTAGATAAATACAATTTCCTGAGTTATCAACTCTGTTTTGCCCTGTCTTTTCTATGTTCATTACTGCTGTTATATTGTTATAGTTTGGGCCTATTTCTAACAGTTGTCAGGGATTAGGTTATTTGGTTTTCATGATAAAGATTATGGTCCAAAACTTCTCAAACTTTAGTATTGAATGGCATTCTAAATGAATATCTAGTGAATTAGGTTATTTGATTTTCATGATAAAGATTATGGTTTAAAACATCTCAAACTTCTAAATGAATATCTTAGTGTTCTACTCTTAAAAAAAACACAAGTTACTATATAAATATGAAAGTTCTTAACCTGGTTGAGAAATATTCAACTCCTTTTCTTAGCATATATTTTTTATTTTTTTATTTTATGGACAATATGAAAAATTAGAAATGAAGATATTTTTCAGAATACTAGAGAGTACTTATTGAGTCGTATAGAAGACTCAGGCTTCTCAATATTACTATGCAGGTTACAATCACTATGGAGAGCTCAAAAGAAAAATTGGTGAAGTTGATAAAGCAAGGATCAGTAAATATCAAGAGTCAGAAACTAGATATGAAAAGCACTAGCCTTTCAATGAAGCTGAAAATACCCCTTTTACGAAAAGCTTTATAGAATTCCAAAAGAAAAACAACTCAAATAGCCAGCTGAGACATTATGGAAAATAGGTTGGGCTAATGAATGACAGGATGACAGGGATAAAGTTCTGCTCGGTTTCAAATGCTGTAGTTAACAGCCTTTGTCTATGTATTCAATACAGCTCCTTGATGAACATATAGTAAGGTAGAAATTTTGTTTTGTATGGTAATATATAAAGGCCAGTAGATGTAAGATCGATCCTACATGGTCCAAAAGCTATCAAGACTGAATATTCTGATAATTCTATTAAATTCTTTTGAATAAACCATAATTTATATATATATTAAAATTTCAATTCTCTAACTACAATTTTTCAATTTCATACAATTATCCAAAAACTTAAAATAATAATCCAAATATTTTTCATAAATCTGCATCCTCATACTTAACATACCAAAACAATCATTGCATCCGTTGCATTAATCTTTACTTCATCATAGACCTGTAATAACATGTCATAGGTTAATAGCATGAGGTTTCCACAGTCCATGATCATTTAGTGCTGAGATTTCTGGATTGTAACTATGTGTAAACCTTTTTGCATCAATCTTTCGGATCATCTCTTTGCTTAGTATCCTGATGATGGATCATAGAGTATGATCCGAAACATTGATGCAAATTTTTTTTCACACAATTACAATCTAAAAATCTCAACATTAGATAATATCATAGATTAATTGAAATTCTCAAAAAAGCAGTTTTAATAGATTTCTTAATTCCTGATAATAAGAAGCTTTTTAGTAATTTACCAAATCAATAAATGTCCTAAGTCCAACTTCTCTGATTAAAGGGAGGGCATGCGTTTTTGCGTAGTAACGATCGACATATTCAAAGAAGAGGGACATCCACACGACCATCAGATTGTGAATTTTCCAACGTCTCACAAGTTCTCTCAACATGAACTCGCCTTGCTTCTCCCTTAAAGCAGGTAAAACCTAAGGAAAAATAGTTCAAGTTTTAACAGATTATTGTTTTGAAACATGCTAATAAAACCACAGGGAAAGTCTCAATACAATATATAAAGTTATGTCATAAAGGAAAATCTCTACATAGAATAACAAAAAGCATCATACATGTTTTTGCAGGTGTGAAGTTTAATTTTGATGGATAAAAAGAAAGGGGAGTCATAAATGCATATTAGTATGAAAAAGAAACAATAAATTTTAGAAAAAGTTTATTATTGAATATATATATTTATTTGTCTAAATAATTAGATTATTTCTTTGTATACAAAAATAATAGATACTTACCACTGAATTTAAGTGTTCATTGAATGATGTCTTGTATCTACGATAGAGTTCAATAAAGTTGTTAGAGTGTTTCTTTGTACACAAATTGTAGATAGTTCTTTGAAATAGTGAAGGATTACATTAAAAATCTCAAACAATTAAACAATATTGAGAAATAAAATAACTATATTAATGATTTTTTAAAAAGGATACGAATAAAGCTCCACATATTGATCAGCATCTATGAATTCTTTTGTATGTCCTTCCAATATGTTTCTAACTTTTATTATGCCATTTTGCATAACATTCCATTTTTCATCTACATTTATGGTTCGGGGATAAGCCATTTGACAACTAAGTGGCTATTTAGTCAATGTCAATAAATATTTCTTTTAAATTGCAAAAATGAACCTTCTGCATCACAAAAACAAAAAGTTGGTCTCACCTATATAAAAAATTAAATTAACATTTCATAATTCATCTAAAAAACTACTCATAATTATTCTACAATAAATCAATTAAGCACAAACCCCAAAAAATTCTAATACAAAAACTATAATTTAGTCCAAATGTTCCATCAATCCATCACTCTTCAAAATAGAAAAGAAAACATCAATCTCCAATAAATTGTGCTTTGTGTAGGAATTCTTTAGAAGTTCACCATCAAACATGAACATAGGAGAAGGAAACAATAAAAACATTCTACAAAACCCACCAATCTGCCTTTAAGTTTTTATCCACCCATCACCTAAAAAAATCTAAGCCAAAACCATCAAAACTAACCACTAACATGAAAGATGAAGTTCATACATTATTAAACACAAAAATATGGAAAAATAAATGAAATTTTCATCTATTTCTAAAAAAATTAAATTAAGAAATAGATTTTCAATCTATTTGTTTTAGTTTTTCAACACATTAAGGTTAAGGGGTGAGGTTGAATAAGATAGGATCAAACATTGTTTAGGTTAGATCATTGGTTTTTTTTTTTCAACTTGGTTATTGGTTTGCTTTATTTTGTTTGACAGTTTGCTGCAATTTTTCAATTCTTTTGCAGTAGGGTTTGTGCCTTGTCAAAAATTCAACTTACCTTAAAAAAAAAATATTTATTTCCCTCAATTGAACAACTTGGTTGGTGGTTTGATTTGTTATAAGGTTTAGACCCTGTAAAAAAACCTAATTTATCTTATAAAAAATATTTTTTTCCCTTAAATTCTCTATAAAGCCACCATTAAAAATAAGGAGCTTACCTTATATTCATCCACCCATCATTTAAAAAAAACAATCTAACCGAAAACATTAATCTTGAGTAAATTCTCCAACTTCCTAATACGAAAACCTTAATTTTCCCTAAATCCTACATCATTTTAAAAAAAATAGGCTAGTTTGTCTTAAATTCTTCATCCACTCATCATTGAAAAATAAAAAGTAAAACTCAATCTAACCAAAAAAATTAATCTCAAGTAAATTCTCTATCTTATACCATTGAAATTCAAGTGTATATATGTATGTATGTATATACACACACACACACACACACACACACACACACATATATATATATATATATATATATATATATATATATATATATATATACACATATATTAATTTGTCTTAATTTTTTTATCTATCCAATATTAAAAGATAAAAAATAAATAAAAGTATTTAATAATAAATTCAATCTAACCAAAAACTCTAAGACGGAGTATAATTTTCTTTCAATTCAACTATATAATGAATCAAATTTTTGAATACTTTCTATCTATTATAAGAAAATAAAAAATTAAAAAATAGTAAACTTAATCTAACCAAAAGCATTAATGTGGAGTAAAATTTTCATACAGCCCATTAACAACACTGTGTGATGGATCAAATTTCTGAATATTTTTATTTAATTTGAAATGATTTAATGAATGATGAATTCAATTTATGAAATGTTCAAACATGAATAAACACAATAAATATTTATTTATAGCTATTTCTAAATCAAATAATTTAATGAAAACTAATAGAAATATTCATTTCTCAACAAGGTGCAAATAAATATACATATCTGTTTTCTTTTCTGGATTGAACTTCTTCGTTCTCTATGTGATCAATATAAGGATTCCCAAACTATGGCTACAACTAAAGAAAAATATGCAGTCTGCCCGATCTCTAATGCCCACAACTTTCCTCAACTGATTCACACGAGAATTTTCACTAATACCACAAAATCTAAGTTACAATCAATTTATAATAACCTAAATTAGTTATCCAACCAACACACCTACTCATTTCATATCATTTATATAACTACCGAGAGGTGTTTACAAACTTAACCTTAAATCTCGCTATTAACTAAAAATCGTAGTAATTAAACAAATAACAAGCATTTGTATGGTTTTTAATTATAAAGTACTGTTTATTGTTATATTGTGATTATATTCTTATTATTAGTTCCTGCGGGGAACTATAGTGGACGCTTCAAATGTTAAACAGTGATTAATCTTTCTTTGTTCAGCCAATCAAATCGCTGGAAGAAGAAACCACAATTTAGAAAAATTCCGCAAGCCTGTGAATTAGCGATGGACTCCAAAGGTGGGTGATCGTAGGGTATCGAAAGATGCAAACACCCGCTCAAATGAGAACACAGAAGTCCTCAATGCTCCCGGGAATGGTAAGAATGAGGAGCAGAGGAAGGCCCATAACAGTCCCGTGAAAGACAATAAAGAAGCGCTGGGGAAAGGGTGGTCCGGGGAAAATAATGTATCTCCTTCGAACGCGTGCCAGAACACCTCAATTCGACTCACTGGAGGAGAAGGGATGGAGATATCCCCGAAGGAAGCGTGGGGTATTTCGGCAGTCCCAGGGATGTTTATGCGCGAACCAGAGGCACCTCCCCGATAGGGTTTGGTGGAGCCAGGGGAATTGCATATGGAAGAAGGGGAAATGGAGCAATCAGATTATTACAGCGAAGACTCAGGTAGAAAAGAATTGGCCATCATAGACCCTCGAAGGATTAGTCAATCTGCTGCCAAACTGCTTGAAGACCAAAGAAAGAGTGGCAAATGGACAGGAAGGAAATCCAACAGACAGAAGAGGGAAGAAGAGGCTTCAGAGGGGAAGTATCCAAGCATCAAAACTTACATAACCAGATTCAAGGGAGCAGGGGCCTCCCTTGGAGGCCAATCAGGATCTCCACTTGGAATGTCAGGGGTTTAAACGTCCTTGACAAGCGACGCCTGGTGAGGCATCATTTTGAGAACATGAAATTATAGATTTTCCTGCTGCAAGAAACCAAATTAGGAAGGGAAGATGTTGATTTCTTTCTAAAATATTGTTGGCAATGGAATGGGCTCTTTTAGGAAGCTTTGGGATCAACCGGTGGTTTGGGGGTTCTGTGGAATCCCAGAAAAATGAAAATCAATGCAATGAATATGGAAAGCAATTGGATAGCTGTTGAGGTTTTGCCATTCGATCAGTTGGATAAATTTGTCTTATTCAATGTTTATGGGCCGACTAAGTCTGAGGAGAAGAAGGCTCTTTGGTCCGCTCTAAGAAATGCAATGGGATCCTTGGGTGAGGCTAACATCATGCTGGGGGGCGATTTCAACGCCATCTTGAGTATGGATGAAAAAAGTGGCGGTTTCCTCAGTCAATAGAGTTATGATTGATTTCAGAGACTTCGTGGAGAAGGCTGACCTTTGTGATTGCCCTTTGCGTAATGGCCGCTTCACATGGACAAATAGACGTGTTGGTTTCGCATCCATCTCGGAAAGACTCAATAGGTTCCTTGTTTCCAGTCAATGGTTGCAATCAGATGTCTCACTGGAATCAGTGATTGAGCCCATTTCACTATCGGATCATTACCCGGTCTCGCTTCAGATTGGTGCCACCACAACTCTGGATATTTAAGTTTGAGAGCATGTGGTTCTGGGATCCGCTGTTGGAGGAATGGTGACTTGAATGCAAGGACTTCGGAGGAACGGTGAGCTTTAAGTTTGTACAAAGACTTCGACATATCAAAGGAAGGTTAAAAGAATGGAATCAGAAAGAGTTCAAAAATATATTCAAGGAAAAGGAAAGGGTTGAGCAGGCTCTAGAAGAGCTAAATGAAAAGGTGATTCAATTTGGAATGTTTGGAGGACTTTGAGCTGGAGAAAAAGTTGAAATCAGAACAGTCAGAACTGTTGGCCTGTGAGGAATCCTACTGCCGTGATAAGGCAAGAGAGACATGGCTCACTGCTGGAGACCGCACCACCAAATTCTTCCACATGTCGACGAAAATGAAGAGAAGTTTCAATTAGATTCAAGAGTTTGATTTGGAGGACAGAAGGGTAACATGCTGCAATGAAGAACTAGAACAAGAGGCAGTCAGATACTTCAAATCGCTCCTTGCTCCTGTTGGGGCTCACGAGGCCTACAATGTGGAGAACATACTGGACTTCATCCCTTGTGAGGTTACTACTGAATACAACATGATGCTCACTCACCCCTTCACTTTGGATGAGGTTAAGACTGCTGTCTTCCAAATGCAACCAGATGAGGCACCCAGGCTAGATGGTTTTACGGCTCTCTTCTTCTAGAAATGTTGGCACTTCATGTGGAAGATTTTAGAAAAAAGAAAAAAATTATTAGGGACATTAATAATACCATTATTGCTCTCACTCCGAAGGAAGACAAATGTTCTTCATTTGCGAATTATCGGCCTATTTCACTTTGCAACTGTATTTACAAAATTCTTGCCAAAGCACTCTTGATCCGACTAAAGGAGGTGTTACCTTCAATTATCTCGAGGAACAAAACAGCTTCACTTCGGGTAGGAACATCATGGACAACATTATCTTGGCTAATGAGACCATTCACTCAATTTCTAAATAGAGGCTTAAGGCGTTGATCATAAAGCTAGATGTTAGCAAGGCGTATGAAGAGTCCGGTGGAGATTTTTGCTCAAGGTAATGAAGAAATTTGGTTTTGATGACCAATGGCTTGATTGGATGTTCCATTGGATATCAACTGTTCAGTTTTCCATTTCAGTCAATGTTTCTTTATGTAGATTCTTTGAATCAACTAATGGCCTCCGGCAAGGCAACCCCCTTTCACTAGCTTTGTTTGTGATTATCGCTGAAGCCATAAGTAGGGCCTTCAAGTGATGGTAAGCTATGGGCAGATGGAAAGGCGTGTGTGTGGCCAATGATGTTGAGAATATCACTCATTTCCAGTTTGTTGATGACACAACTCTTATCGGTGAGGCGACAATGCTTGAGGCAAAGGGAATCAAAAACATATTAGATCACTACATAGAAGTCTTAGGGCAGAATTTGAAAAGCTCTTTGTTTAACGATGCATCTCAGGCTTCCTTGGCTTTAATACTAGTTCATTGCCCATGTGATACCTTGGGGTCCCTCTTTTTCTTGGTCAATGCCATACTCGAGTGTCAGAGGATGTGTCCAACAAATGTCATGATAGGGCTGCATCATGGAAAACGAAATGGTTGATTCCCACTTTTGTTATGTCATGTTCCTCTCTCCAACAAGGCATTCGGTTCAATTGAAGGCATTCTAAAAATATTTCTATTGAAAGGGGCAAGAGATGAAAGGAAGATCCCTCTCATAAGCTGGGAGACAACATGTATGTCGAAAGATGAGGGTGGTGCAAATTTGTGAAGATTAAGAGGGTGGTGCAAACATGTATGTCGAAAGATGAGGGTTTTCATGTTAAAACACATAAAATATTGAGAGGGGAGTGAATCAGTATTCTATTAAACCATTTGATTATAATCCATCCAATAATCAAAACATATCTAACTACAACTACAAATCACTAGTGCACAAACAACAATATATGACTAAATAAATCACTAAAAATTGCATATAAATGACTAACTTTAGTCACATGACTGCTAGTGGTTTATTTGTAGTTATTTATAATACCACTAAATTTATGACTAAACAATTTTAGTCATTTATTTAGTCATTAATTTGGTTATTGATTTAGTCATATTTTTTAGTCATTAATGCTAGTCACGTGACTATTTTAGTGGTTTATTTGTAGTCATTTATAACACCACTAAATTTATGAGTAAACTATTTTAGTCATTTATCTAGTCATTGATTTGGTTATTGATTTAGTCGTTAATTTAGTCATTTATTTAGTCATGGTAGTGATTTGTTTAGTCATATATTTAGTTATTAATTTAGTCATATATTTATTTATTAATTTAGTCATTAATTAGTCATATATTTAATCATATATTTAGTCATTAATTTAGTCATTACTTTAGTCATTATAAATCAAATCTAACTTAATTAATTCTCACAAATTTATATATATAAACTTCAAATATCATAGATATTCAAATGTTAAAAAACACTATGAAATGAAGACTAGAGGAACCACATTACAGTATTTATGAGTGGAGAAAAAACCACTCTAAAAATTTACTTCATTAAGTCTCATTGACAAATCAAAATCTCATTGGTTATATTCAATGTCTCAGTGACACTGTACAACTTACAGACACTATATAAGCAAAATACTCTTATTTTTATATACTTATACTATTTTCCCCTTCCTTAACTACAGTCTTTTATATACTTATACTATTTTCCCCTTTCTTAACTACAATCCTTTTGAAAGGGTAGCAACCTCTTATAGGGGTTTGACTCATTTAATCCCCTTGCAAATCCACAGCTTTCCTGCCGCTATTGGTTTTGGCTCCTCCAAACTCTTCCTTGCTGGTATTCACCTTTCACTTCTCCAATTTGGAGCTGCAGCCTGAAAATAAGGTTTCAAAATTTGCACATCAAAGACTTAGAAAAGACAATATTACAAGATACAATCTGTCATTATTTCTCTGCATGGTGTTGTTTTATTAAAATAGCATGTTATTGAATATTTGATCTAATAGCTGAGTTTTGTATGAATGCAAGTATTCTTGTATATTCCACACCTTGTAAATTTTCCATAGGTTATAAATAAAGGGAAACCTCCTCTAATGATTTTAACAAAAAGTATAGGATGTTGCACTTACATGAAGTATGTCCACCAAGTTGAAAGCTTTTGTGACCTTCTCTCATGACATGTTCATTGCCATGACACTCAACCCTCCCTGTAATGTTATCAAATTTTTGGAACAACCTCATACCAGTTAGAAAGTTAATTTGAATCATTAATGATAAAATAATAATAATAAATAAAGAGCTTGCCACCAAAATGATTATTAATTAGGAAGAGAAAAAAAAGCTAAGACTAAAGTTTAGTACTAGAGGTTGATAAGTTCTCAATTGATATGCCATATGAAAAACACCGCCAAAAAAAGTTAGGGCGAGGTCAGTCAACTGCATCTTTCACAACATCAGTTACAATAGCAGTTACAAGTAAATTGAGAACAAAAGCCCTATCATAGACTCAGATCAAGAATTTCAATTTATCAGTAGCTATCCTAAATCAACTGAAATATAAAACCATTTATACAAAGATAGAATGCAAAGAAAATAAGAATGTTACCTAGAATAGCATGGTGTAACTCATTAATATTTCTGTGAAAAAAAATAGTAGATACAAATTACAATGGATGGTACAACTACTACAACTATTTGATAACAATTAACACCCTTCTTGAGCACTCGATCTATTTGTAACCTAAAATGATTCGCTATGCTTTGAGTATCTTCTTATTATATTCAAGCAACTAGAGAATATCTATAGAATGTGCAACCTTTGTGTTAACATAGACCCAAAAATCAACTTCTAATACCATCTACAATCTACACTTTCAAGGTGTAAAATTGGAAGTACGTTCAAGTTGATCACTCTCTTTGAGACTACTACTAGTCATTTTTGCAGCTGTTGGAACACATCGAAATTAAATAAATCAACTAAAAAAAGAATACAACAACAACCTAACATGGGTGTGGATCAACAACACCCTAATAACTAGTGTAATTCGGGTACCTACAATTATTGATATGTGATACTTAAAATCATTGATGTAAGTGTACTAAAATCTTTTGGTAACTCCCTCATGGGTAATGGTACATTCCAATCATCGATGTGAAAGATCTTAGTTGTTGCATTTTGATATCATGTTAAACTATGGTCTATGGATTGCAATATTGCAGGATATGCACAAAATGGATTTGTTGAAAAGGCTTTAGAAATTTTCAAGAAAATGCAATTGGTAGGTGTAAAGCCAGGTTCCACAACCTTTGCCAGCATACTCCCTGCCTGCAATAAAACTCATCAAATGGTTTATTCTTAGCATCATAAAATTGAAAACAGATGATTGAGTTGAAGCAAAGAAAATAATTAAATAGCACAAAGTGAATGAGAAGCAAAGAATTGTTATGATTAACATTTCACTTGGAAATTGGAATTGTTGCACCACTTTCACAATAGAGCAACATGTGATAAGGGTTTCTCCTCATTAAAGCTTCGAACTTAGCCATTCATGAAAGAATCTCAAATCATTTCCCGCAAATCACTACAAAAGATACATGGCGAATCCTTACCATAAATCATGGATTTTGTGTTTTAGTAATGGACCATTTTTTTCTCAAGGCCACACCATTTTGTTGGAGACTGTAAGGAGTTGTGGATTCCTCTTGGCCAATTCAGAGTATGCTCCCATTTGAATTGAGACTAACCGCCATATTTTACAATATCAAATGGACCGCCACCTTTGTTCTCTCTAGGAGAGGAGACCAAGGAGCATTTTTTTAGTGTCATATCTACCATGAAATCCATGGGAGGCACCAATTATTATATCATAGTTACCAAACTCAGACTTAACATAGACATTGGGCTCAACCTCAAACTCAATGTGGAAACTCAACACTAACTCAAAAATTTGAAAAAATCATGATATATAGAGATTTTTGAAGGTACATATTTTCCTATGCGTTCCTCCCTAAATCAATTTTAAAAATTATAAAAACCTAATCAATTGCAAGCTAATTTGAGTTCAGAATGTCTGAAAGAGATGCCATCTCATGGAATATGATGATTGCAGGATATGCACAAAATGAATTTGTTGAAAAGGCTTTAGAAACTTTCAAGCAAATGCAATTAGCAGGTGCAGGGCTTAAATTTGATGGTCGTAAAACCGTATTTAGAAATTTTTGCCATAAAATACAATCAAAATTTTAAGAAGATTGTATCAAATGAAAGGAGAGATTTTGGATAGATTGTCAAAATTTATATAGAAATATAATGATATATAATTTTACTTACACTAAGGTATATCATAATGTTTTAAGGGCACCTTTGAATAGATAACCATCATTAAAAATTTGTTGACACTAGGCAAGGTCGATCGTCAAATGTAAGCCCTGAGTAGGTGTGAAGCCAAATTCCATGACCTATGCCAACATGCTCCCTGCCTATGCCAATATGGGAGCTTTGGAGAAGGGTTTGCACATCCATTAGAGCATAATAGATGGGGGATTTCTGTCAGATATTATGGTTGGAAATGCTCTGTTAGACATGTATGCAAAATGTGGAAATGTACACAAGGCACGTGAACTCTTTGATAGAATGCCTCAAAGAGATGTCATCTCAGGGAATGCAATAATTGCAAGATAAGCACAAAATGGATTTGTTAAAAGGCTTTAGAAAATTTCAAGAAAATGCAATTGGCAGGTGTAAAGCCAGATTCTGCAATCTTTTCCAGAATAGGAGATCATCAATGAGAGTGATAAACATCGACAGGACTCATGCATTGTCCCCTCGATGATTTGATAGTACTTAGGTGAAAAATTTGTCGAGAAGAGAATTTAATATCGGTGGGAGTTGGCTCAATGTCTCCCCGATACAACGATATGCATCAATCTCCATCAAGGGCACTATGATTTGTTGATGGGAGTCATTGGTAAGTTCCTCCGATGGGGCGAAAGGATAAGTCACAATGGAAAGGTAAGAATCCATCCACTAAAGAAACACCTATCGGTGGAACAGAGGAGCCAGTCCCACCGATAGCCTGAAAAGAATGAAAAGAGTAAAGCAGTGGAAGCATTGGAGAGACTCTCCAATATCGGTGGGAGTAATGCTAAAGTTTCACCGATTGCCCGACAACACTTGAATCGGAAAAAACTTCACATCTAACTACAATTATTGTTGGATATGCACAAAAAGGATTTGTTGAAAACGCTTTAGAAACTTTCAAGCAATTGCAATTGGCAGGTATAAAGCCAAATTCCACAACCTTTGCCAACATCTTTCCTACCTATGCCAAAATGGGGGCTTTGGAAAAGGGTATGAACATTCATCAAAGCATAAGTAATAGAGGAATTTTGTTAGATGTCATAGTTGAAACTGCCCTAGTAGACATGTATGCAAAATGTGGAAGCATAAACAAGGCATGTGAATTGTTTGATAGAATGCCTAAAAGAGATGACATCTCATGGAATACGATGATTGTGGGATATGCACAAAATGGATTTGCTGAAAAGGATTTAGAAAATTTCAAGCAAATGCAATTAGTAGGTGTGAAGCCAAATTCCACAACCTATGCTAGCATCCTCCCTGCCTATGCCAAAATGGGAGCTTTGGAGTAGGGTATGAACATCCATCAAAGCATAATAGATGGGGGATTTTTTTCAGATATTATGGTTGGAAATGCTCTGTTAGACATGTATGCAAAATGTGGAAACATACACAAGGCACACAAACTCTTTCATGGAATGCCTCAAAGAGATGTCATCTCACAAAATTTCAAAGAGATAAACTTGTATATGCTTGAGTGAGAGACAAAGTTAAATTGAACATGCATGGATACAAAGAGGTCTCCTCTTTTATCATTTGTGCATTTCAACATATGAAAACACATTTCATGGTGTTCTTAATTAGATTCCTTTGGGTGATAAAAGATCATCTAGAGGGAACTTTTCCATATGATAATAGTCTTCTAGAAATACTTAAGTCTGCAATATAGTTCTAGTTTCATAATCAACATAGACACAACACATTTTTATAAGCATGTTGTACATCAATGTATCATAAGAAAATAGGACTACTGATGTGAGATGAAGATGTCATAAACTTATGCATCATCAAATAACCTAAGAAATGGTACACCTCAGACAAGTGTAGTGTACCCAATTCACCAAATTATAGCACACTGAGTTTGCAAGGATATTTTTTTAATCAATTTACTTAGAAACAAAGAAATTGCAAGGTATTGTTGAACAATTGAACTTACTACTTGAAAAAAAAGAAAACTAAAATGTATTAAATAACAAACTACTTGCAAGACATGCCTATATGTAAGAAAAACCCATAATCAAATTGCACTGAAAGTAAATAAGTCTACTTTGACTATCAAGTTGAGGAAATTGTATGTCCAACTACCAATGACTTGAGAAACAAAAGCACATGTGATTGCATTAATGCTAAGGTAAAATAAAATAAACAAATATGCATACCATCCACTCCAAAAATTAAGCAAATCCATTAGGATCAAATTATCTTCAGCCAAATCAATTTCAATAGAATACATATGAAAAAGTTCTACACAAAGAGATGAAATGTATATGGTCCAAAAAAGGCGTCTTTCAAACTTGCAAGGACAAATGAGGGAAAACAAACCTCCCAATATTCAATATGTGTTGGAGTTGCTCGATCCAACTCCAAACATGCATTTTTATGTCATTATGTAGTTCTTCCATTTCCTTCATGGTAAGACCCTGTTTAGGCCATAACAAGGTTAATGAATACCAAGCCACTCACTAATTAAATGCTTTACAGTAAATAGAACATTATGAAACCATTGTAATATGGTTCAACTCTTCAAACTTGTTTTATCACCATAACCATCTAGACAAAGAGACATCAAACAAATAATGGTAGGTGTCAAAAAAATTCAAAAATCAAATTGCCTTAACATTTTAAATTTATTTACCATTTACTCAATTTTCACCTCCCATTTAACTTTTAAACTTTGAACAATGAAAGAGATTGCACCCTGATTCCTAACTACACAGAACACCATATTTTACACACTTACAATTCTCAATATGTTATATGTCCTTTCAGTTGTCACCCCATGTATGATCTAAAAAAACAAAAAAGAAGAAGAAAAAACATAGAGATTGCCACTAAAATTGATTTCTTTATAATCTTCATTAGCATGGTGTAAATACACATACAAGGATGAGACTATATTGGCTGAAGCATTGAAGGGTGTCAGAGATGGCATCTCAAGGAATACGATGATTGTAGGATATGCACAAAATGGATTTGCTGAAAAGGCTTTAGAAACTTTCAAGCAAATGCAATTAGCAGGTGTGAAGCCAAATTCCACAACCTATGCCAACATCCTCCTTGCCTGTGCCAAAATGGGAGCTTTCGAGTAGGGTATGAACATCCATTAGAGCATAATAAAAATGGGGGATTTTTTGTCAAATATTATGGTTGGAAATGCTTTGTTAGACATGTATGCAAAATGTGGAAATGTACACAAGGCACGTGAACTCTTTCATGGAATGCATCAAAGAGATGCCATTGATGGATAAATTATGCAATGATAGGGTGGAAAATCACTCCAAAATCCCAATCCAACCTACCTCAATCAAGGTTTCAATCTCCAAGTCCCCAACTTAATGACTCCTCACCAATTTCACTTGTTCTCCAAGTAGAAATCCAAACTCATATTTTCAGGTTTAAATTTTAGAGAAGGCCTAATAGAGTCACAACCCACACATTCTTAAACACCTTTTATCCTCCCATTCAACATATCAAAAACTTGCATAGAGTTGTTTTGAAACTTCTTAAGGAACAATAGACTGTCCTCCACTTTTAAGGGAAAATTAGCCCACTTTTCTAAGTAACCCACTCTCAAACACTCAAACTACTCACCAAAACCACTCAGACCTCTTAGGAAGACTCCAAATAGAGGGAATCAACAAGTTTCAGACAAAGAAAGTGTCACTAAACTTCAAGGGTTCATCAAACCCTAATCACAATCATGAGAAGATCAATTAAACCATCACCAAGAATCCATTTAAACTTTCAACAAAACTCCCTCATTTCACATGATTCCAATGCTACAAAGCTTCAAAACAATAGATTAGCATTCCAAATCCATCAAATCACCATGAACATATGCCTGTAGATTGAAACCAAGCATAATCTTGATAATTTTTTTTGAAAACAACTCATTCAACCAACAAACTAAATTCACTCCTCATTCAACTTGTTTTATAAGGCAAGAAAACATTCAACCATGCCTATTTTCTACCAACCTTTTATCAAACATTTAAGATACTGCAATCATCATGTTTTGATTGAAATCACTCAAGAACATACTCACAAAACATTGAACCATTAGATCTCTTATTTCTGCAGTCAAGACACCAATTCATACTATGACTTTACATGGCTCAAACTCCCCAAACAACAAGCCTTTCTTTCAATAATCTTCCCAATCATTGAGACCATTTTAACACCTTATTTTAAACAAAAATATGCCAAAACAAACATTTATTAAAGTGTACCCATCCACATAGTGAATATTCATTCATTAGGCAACTATGTCCCCGTAGCCATTCCATCACAAACTATTAGAAAGATCATTTGATTCGGGCCTCTATTAAAGACTATAATAGGTGTTTTGAATACTCATTAGGGAGCCTTAAAACATGTCAAAAGATTACCATAAGTTGTTTTGTGATCAATGCACAAAATCAGACTATCCACATTCAAAATAGGCCTAATTAGGTCTATCACCACAAGGGTTTATTGGTTCTTGCACTTCCAATCACAAATTTTCCCAACCAATGCTTAGAACACCTTTTATTAGATTTGTATAGGCTTAAAACACCATCAAAAGTCATTTTCCATGCATCTTTTATCAAACCCTAGGTATTCATCCTCTTAAACTCTATTTTTCTGGACTATGTATGCATCAAACAAATGAGTACAAACCAGATTTGAGCTGAAGGAAACAAGAATTTTAAATATATAAATATCCTCAAGTGGTTTTGGTATGTAAATCTCATTGGTTACAATATCACAAAAAAAAACACAACATCAAGTCATGAACTATGGCACAGAGTATCACTCATTCTAACATTGATATCTCTATGGTGAATCCTATACTCATGTCTTGGATAGGTCATCATTGCTTTTGCAGCCATGGAATGAAATGATTGATTGCAAAATGTGCACAAAATGGATTTTGCAAGGAACCTCCCAAAATCTTTGAATTAATGAAGCACTCTGGAACACATCCTAACATTGTAAGCTTTACTTGGGTTCTAGGTGCATGCAGTCATGCAGGTTTAGTGGATGAGGGTTGCACATCACATGCCAGTAACCCTTATTGCATTACAATTTACATAAATAATAGAGGAATTTTGTCAGATGTTGTAGTTGCAACTACCCTAGTAGACATGTATGCAAA
>VDFB02031099.1:0-24829 GCA_007258455.2 Sequoia sempervirens | reverse complement strand
ATAGATAAATATATATATTAAAACATATGAAAAGGGGGAGATCCCTAAAATGGGATATGTGATAAGGGGGTATGCCAAAGAAAAAGTGGGGTGTCCACCTAATCACAAATCCACCTTTTTAATTTTCATTAGGAAGAGATATAGTGCCACAAATGATTAGAATTGACTTACAACCCTTAAGGTGAGTCAACCCTAGGTTTTGGACATGATGATACCTCAACTTCCTTATGATAGAAATATTTGAAAAGTAGTTTTGGGAGAAAAATAAAAGTGTTTTAACAATCAAACCTATGAGATATAACACTTGGACTATGAATTATTATGATAACTCTATTAGAAACAACAATTAATCAGTAGATATGAGAAGGTTAGGATGGTGTTTACTTGGCTCCAAAAGTGGTTTTCATGTTTTGCTGAAGGGCGTTTTCCCAAGGGTGAATGGGTTTCTGTATAGAGGTCTAAAAAATCTTTTTGCAATCCTCGAATCCTAGATCTAAGCTTCTGATTACACCAGGTTTGACTCTTGAAAAGTCAAAAATAAAACCTATAGGTGAGTTTTTTTGTCTTAACAACTTTGATGACAACTTTGACAACTTTGCAAAATTGCACTTTTGATCAACTTTCAATCCTTCTTCACCTATAAACCTACACATGCAAAGAGAGGAGAAAAGTTTTTATTTTTGGGTGGATAAGGGTTTGCCTTAGTCAAACCCTAGTTTGGTAATAAAACATTCATAATGAAATAATGACAAAATGAAGGAATTAATGAATGAACAAAGCTTGTTACACCTCACCAAACCCTTTAATGGTTTCCCTTAGAGGACTGAAGTCTAATGTATCTCTCAAACGATTGGATCTTGCATGAAATGGCTTGATTGCTTGATAGATCTTGATGCTTGAATTCTTGCTTGAAACTTGAAACCTACATCACAATGTTAGCTCCAAAAACATGCATGAACACACATAAATCTTGACATTACGATAGGATCTTTAATGCTGCAATAAATGACTAATAAATATACTCTCCATTGCTCTTGACAATAATATTTTCTCTTGTGAAAGTTTTCTTAATGCTAGACAATTTGAATTGATAAAATAACTGTATTTATAGGTGTTTCCTTAATTACCCAATAATTAAACACCACAAGCCAACCTTTGCAACTTGAATTTAGATCATTAAAATTCTGCCAAAAATGTATTAAAAATTAGGTCACAAGACTTAAGGGGGTTCCATTCACCCTTGGGCAAATGGGTCCTAGGACCTAAACCTAGGACACTCAATTTCCAAGATGTTAAATTCAATATAGGCATTAATTAAATTTGGGTCCCCCTTTTAGAAAATGAAATTAATTAGGCTTGTGAATGCATAATTGGGTCAATTAAAGGCTTAATTACGTCTAATTAATTAAGGGGATGCAAAAATAGTGTGAAAATGTAAAGGTGTACAATTTTCTACACTACATTTAGCCTCCACTTTAGTGAGTATGAACTCGTAGTTAGACTAACACTAAAATAAATAGATAAGTCAAGAGAATTCTAATTGTACAAGTGTTGGAAAGATAAGATGACAAAGTTCAAGGAGGGTGATCAAGCCCCCAAGATCTAAGATCTCATGGAAAACCAACAAATTCACAAAGAGACACATGTCTACAATAGCAACACAAGATGCACAATTATACATTGTGAAAATTAATGCAAAAAGAAAGAAAAGGAAGGATGGACTAGTTGTGGTTGCGTCGTTGTCCATAAAATGTGTTCACAAGTGAAAACCTCTTTGTCCACTATGTGAAGAAAATATAATCACGAGGGCTAGTGAAATCTAGTGTCCACTAGGTGAGCCCCAAGAAAGTGAGAAACACACACTAGGTAGGTATGTACCCACAAAAGGGTTTTTTGATGGGAAATTCATGCCAGGTCTACACACTCCCATACGTCAACCATACTTAAATTTATAACTCTTGATAAATTTATTAAAGTGCCACAAAAAAATGGTCAAAGGTTCCACAAGGCTAGCAAGCTACATTATGCTAAACACTCATGAAAAACAAAAAGCCACCATTGGCAAGCAAGTTGTTTTATGTTGGTGGCCATGGAAATTTTTTAAATGCAATAGGATAGGATAGTCAAAGGGGTTTTTCTTAATGCATGAAAGGTCACACCTTAGGGAACATCGTGCTTGACATCACCACCAAGAGAGGAAAAGTCGAGGAATAGAGGATTTGTGTCTTAGGGAATGCAAACCATAGCATCACCACCAAGAGGAATGTCATATGCCAAGAAAGGTCACACTCTTGTAGGACATCAAATCCAATGTCACCAAGAAGAATAAACATCACATGAATTAAGAAGATCACACTTTGAAGGGAATATGCAATGAGCGAGGACACATATGCCCCCACTTTAAAGAAACTGCTAAACACCATGTTGTGAGCAATTACTTTAAAGTAGCAAAATGATAAATGCCAATGATAAAGAAGATAAAGTTGTGTCATGAAAATGGGTTGCCCCCAAAATAAAAACACATAAGGGATCCACATATTCGGGGTCAATGTTATGTCTTTGCTACAATGATATAATAGAGCTCAGAACCATCATCATTCCCCAAATTCCCATAGAACAACAAACACAAAGGAAGAATGACACATAGAGAGAGAGAGAGAGGGAGAGAAAATGAAAGCTTTCAGGTCAACATGGAAGAGACCTAAATGTCTCGACACCTTGCATCATCCCCAAAAGGAAAACACAAGACAAGAGAAAAATAAAGGTTCACAACATATAGAAGAATGTAGATATAAATAGAAGAATGTCACAATAGATTTGCTTCCTTCATATCCTTGCACCAATGGAGTGACAAGGGTCATCCAAAGAAAATATCACAAACATACAAATACACACCAATCAACATGATACAGGGGATCACATTACGCACATGCAATCACAAAGAACATGAAAGCAAGACAAAGAAAAGACTAGTAAGGCACATGCAAGTCAACCTATACCAAGTCATCTGCATCCCAATATTTTTCATCATATGCAGAAGGTAGACAACTAACCAAAGGAACAATGGCAAGTGTCGTACTATGAGCAAGGCTTACCTAACCCCTTGCCCCCCCCAAGTGTAGGGCAAGGATGAGCCAAGATAAGTGATGATGTGGTGCTCCTTGCAATATGGAAAATGATTGGCTTAAAGTGTAATACATGCAATAGTGAGTATGCTAAGATTCTACAACCATTGCATGGCAAGGAGAAAAGTGATCAATTGTTAACTGATTATACAATCATATTAACATGAAAATGATTCAAATTCTCTAATGATTCTCTTTAAATCATGAAACTCATCAGTATTATGCCCAAGGGTTCTATGATATTGACAATGAGACATGTTTGTACTTTTTCCTTTTTGATTTTCTTTGATAGATGGTAATGTTATGAGTCCTTGATTAAGGAGTGTGTATAAAGCTTTTTCATTCTTGGACATAGGACAAGGGAATTGCAACTTCTTGAGTTTGTAAATTTTATGTTATTTACTTGATTGAGGAATTGTTGGAGGTGGAGGGGGAGATGGAGGGTCTTGATATCCTAATCCCTTGGTATCTCTGGATGGTATCTATTCTAACAGTTTATGGATTGCATGCTCATTTATTATGTCACATCCTTGTTTTCTTGATATTCTAAATCCTTACTCATAAGTATCTTCTAGATTGATGGGTCTATCAATAATTTTGTGAGCATAGGATAAAAGAGTATCAATTTGATCAATTTGATTAGATTCCTTCATGGATGATGACTGAGGCTTGCTTTGTGATTCAATTTTAGGATGTAAAATTCCAAACATATCAAGTGGTGGGATGATAGGAGGTTGTTGCATGGAAGGATACAAGGATGCATTATTCTCAAGGTTATTAAGGCAATTATGTATGAATTATTGCACGCTATCTTCATTTACTCCTAAGAAATCAATCTCACAAGGACATTCATCAGGAGGTGAGAGATCATGAATAGGCTCAATTTCATTAGGTTCATCACTAAACACACAACTTGAGATGTCTACCAAAGATCTCAAGGACATCCATAGTTTACCAAAATGCATATCCATGATGAAGTTGTTAAAATGCAAATGCATAGAGTTTTATGTAAGATTTTAGATTCGATAAATGACTAATTAAGGTGCAAAGAACCTGACAATGATGTCTTGTTAATGTCAATTTTGATTTCAAACAATGCACTTAATTTGACCAATTGAAGTTAATGCAAGAAAGTAAAAAAATTTATGTTTTCTATAATTGAAACACAGATCTAACAACAAAATGAAATGGAGAAAATAGAGAAAAAAATGATGCCCAAAATTTGAAAATTCATTTGTACAAGGACAGGTTCGCCCAATGGCGAATAAGTCTTTGTATAGGGGTTTGAAAAAATAAAGTTTGAGTTGCTAATTTGATGTTTGAGTTCTTTGTTCCAGGTCGTAGACTATGAATTTTGTGACATATTTTCCAGATTTAGGTGTCCTAATGCAAGTGCAATTAGTGACAACAAGTAAACAAAATGACAAGGTTTAAAATACAATTTGAACTAAAATGTTGATCTAAAGGACTAAAATACACTCTTGATGTAACTACAATGCAAGATGTATGTAGGATTGATGTAAAATTTTGAATTTTTTTATGAATTTAAATAATGCAAACATGCAAAACTAAACCCTAAATGCAATGCAAAGCACACTAATGAAAACCCAGATCTAGGAATTTGAAGGTTTCCAAATTAGAATTTAGGATGAACAATGTTAGGTTCACCAAAATGAAATGTATGAAAAGGGGGAGATCCCTAAAATAGGATGTGTGATAAGGGGGTATGCCAAAGCAAAAGGGGGTTTTCCACCTAATCATAAATCCACCTTTCCAATGTTCATTAGGAAGAGGGATAGTGCCACAAATTATTAGAATTATTGAAAAATGATTGAAAATAAATTTTGGGATAAAAATAAAAGTGTTTTAACAATCAAACCTATGAGATCTAACACTTGAAATATAAAATATTATGATAACACTATCAAAAACATCAATTAATCAACAGATCTGAGGGGGAAATGGGTCTTTGTATAGGGGCCTAAAAATTATTTTTGCAGTCCTCAGATCCCAGATCTAAGCTTCTGATTCCACCAGGTTTGATTGTCAGAAAGCCAAAAATAAAACCTGTAGGTGAGTTTTTGTGTCTTGACAACTTTGACAACTTTACAAAATTGCACTTTTGATCAACTTTCAATCCTTCTTCACCTATAAACTTGCACATGAAAAGAGAGAATAAAAATACTTATTTTTGGGTGAATAAGGGTTTTCCTTGGTCAAACCCTAGTTTGGTAATTAAACCTTGATAATGAAATAATGACAAAATTAAGGAATTGATGAATGAACAAAGCGAAAGGCGAATCCATTTTAGCGCGCCCAGTCTGGAAGTCTCCACGGATCAGATTCCGGCACTGGTATCCGATACGCCTGACAAACCCAAATACTGGCTTCCAAACAACCCATTATCCTGATAGCGATCTCGGCATCACCGTCCTGCGATCAATGCCCACCCGGTGTTGTCTTTACGCGAGCGAGTTCCGGCACTATGCATAGTAGCGCCCCTGTCCTTCCAACTTGAATTTAGATCACTAAAATGCCACCAAAAACACATTAAAAATTGGGTCTCGAGACTTAAGGGGGTCCCATTCGCCCTTGAGCGAATGGGTCCTAGGACCTAAACCTAGGACACTCAATTTCCAAGATATTAAGTTCAATTTAGGCATTGATTAAATGTGGGTTCCCCTCTTAGAAAATGAAATTAATTAGGCTTGTGAATCCATAATTGGGTCAATTAAAGGCTTAATTAAGTCTAATTGATAAAGGGAATGCAAACATAATGTGAATATGTAAAGGTGTACATTTTTCTAAACTACATATATTCATAGTGTAAAACCCCATCTCGCAACCTAGAGGACAATGCAACACTACAGAAGCCCAACAATTTTTTTTCTTAAAAAGTAAAACAAGACGAGGAAAGTACTCTACTCTAGCCACATACATCCTCTAGGCCACGCAACGCGTCTACATGTAAACCCATTACTTATAAAATTAAACCAACCATAGCATATGAAAGTTAAACCACCATCCAACATACATCAAAGCATTAAACCATTTCAAAATAAAACTAACTCATAGAAATGTATTGAACATATTTCCACAGATATAACACCACATAACATTCAGTACACCATTAAATCCAATAATGAATAGATCATAAATATTATTACAATTACATCACAAAGGTTCACCTCGATATAAATGAGGCACTACAATTATACATAATGATTCCCAATTACAATGAAGAAAAAGAAGAACAAATCCAAAGAGCCACACGAGCTCCTCGAACAAGAAGATCACGCCATCACAAATAGGAAGAGAATTAAATAGTATAAGACACATGCCACCCAACCATATGGTACCCGTAGGCCCAACCCCCATGCTAGGAGATAGTAAAAGCTAACCAAGACAATCCTACTACCTCTAGACATAGGCCATATACGAAAAACTCATAGTACAAGTAAACAAGAACAATGGTCACATTGCTTCTAGAATAACTGAATCAATTACAAACAAAATACAAATAAATTGGTTGTTGTCATAGGAGGAGTGTCATAACAATGGTTGCATTGGTTATCCAAAGGAGATCTTCCTAGGTCTCGGCCCCCCTCTAGGGTTATCCTGGTAACCTCTTACAAACTCCGGCCCCACATGCACACCAGAGTGAAATCGATTATCTTTCGAGAAGACAAGATAACGATTGTGCCATTCCAGGCCTTCCCGACTCATCTCAAGTCTAACACAAGCCTTTGAGCCAATGAGCGAGGCTAAATTACAAAGTTAATGTATTAAGCTACCCATTCCCCTAAAAATAGGTTATTTAATTTCCACTGGTTAAATTGACTCCCACACGAGTTGTCCTGGGACCACTTTGTGTCTCGGCCCTCATTGAAAGCCACTCCCCTATCGACAAAACATAAACTCATACCACACCCAAGGGTAGACAGTGCACTAAAATTGACCACACATAATCAACACACCTCAAAAGGTAACACATCCCTACGGATGTCCAATACTAAATCCCAATATGTGCACTACCCAAGAAAACTCAAAGGATGAACTAAAGTTACAACAACCCTTTCACAATTACCACTCTAGAAGACTTAGATTTTCACATTAACAAATACTTTCCCCCCAGTACACAATTACAAAACACTTGTTTTTATAAATACAACTTCAAGCAATTAACAAATGCTATCATTCGTATTTCCTAAATCCAAATAAATCAAAATCTCATGTTTAAAATAAACCTTTTAAACATAATTCCATTCAATAAATCCATAGTGATTAAAAAAAAAGTTTAGTTTCCAAATCCACAAATATAGATAAAAACAAATCTCAATCTTACTAATAAAATCACTTCATTATAAAATAACAACTGGTGCTTGCATGCATTTAACCATTTACTATTCCTTTAAAAATCATTTACTAACTTCTAATCAAACAATTTAAATAACTATATTTAAATTATTTAATAAATAAAATTATATACATGTCTTATAATACATATAATATATATATATATATATTATATATAATATATATATCATATATAAATATATACATTATCAAACCCATATACAATAAATAAAACAAAACATAAACATTCGCACGCATAGGGACGCAACCTTGGCTGCGTCATTCCCACGTAGGGGGTTCGTTGTCTGTGGGCAGCGCTTACCCCACACAGATGTGGGGAGCACTGCTCACAGCAGCACACCCTAGGTGTGGATGTGGTTGGGGTTTCACCCCTGACCAAACCAAAAATGAAATTCATTTTATTATTTTTTTTCCATTTGACAGTCTAGCATTCGTTGTATGGCGATTTTTCAATTTCATTTCCCAATAAAAATTCCTACAGGGAATATTACATGTTTTTAAATAAAACAAAATATTTATATATAATATATATATGTATATGTAAATATATATTTTAATATATATATATATATGTAATTAATCCAATCACTAGTTCAAGTTGAGCAAATAAATTACACAGAAGTTTTCTATAGGAAAGCTTAGAGATTTCATTTTCCCAGATAATTAAAAGGAATTGGGAAATCATAACAAAATGAATGTTTTTCTACAAAGATCTATAATTTCCTTTTGTATCAATCTATTTCAAATGATCAATTTACACAGAGGATTTTTTTTAAATTATTTTCTACAAAGGTTCAACATTCACAATAATCTTTTAAAAGAAAGAAACAAGAGCTTCTATAGTATTGAAAATCTTTTCCTAAACATTTCCAAATTGCATTACAGTAATATAAACAACTTTTCAATTCAAAATTCACAAAAACAATAAAGGAACCTGTTCCAGAAGAACTGTTGCCCCAAGAATTTTTGTCGAGCTTCTCTGTAGCTTCAAAATGCCAATGTTGCCAAAGCTTCCTCCAGTAAATTTGCCACTTCTAGAAAACACAACAATACCATAGCCAAGAATTCTACAGCAAGATTCTAAAATAAAATCCTCCGAGAGATCCACAAATTCCTCACCAATTTTCAACAAAAACCAAAACTCTTCCCGTGAAACAACTTTCTTCCCTTTTTCCAATATTTCCTCTGAGAATCAATTTTCAACAATAAGATAACAAATTTCTAACTCACAGTTATCCCAATCAAAATATATTTTCCCTCAACAACCCTAGATATTTTCCAACCTCATGCATTTAAAATAAAATAAAACAATTAATATATTTCAACAAATTTAAATAATCTTATTTATTTAATTCCCATATAATTTAATAATTAAATTTTTTTAATAACATAACTAAATTAAATTTATTTATTTATTTATTCTAAAGCCTTCACAACAATAATTCAATGAATTAAATATTTAAATCAAATACACATTTAATCTACCAAATTAAACTTGTACAATAATAAAATACCTAGAACAACAATGATAAGGCTAAGACCAAAACTCAAACTGACGACACACTGTACTAGGGTAAAGGTATGACTAGGTAGCCTATTACTATCTCCCAATATTACTATTGAGTAGTGGACACGTTCAGACCTGTGAAACCAGGTGAAGTCGTTGTCCTGTACCTGCAAACCTACAACACAAGCAAGAGTCGTACATGTATACAGATAGTAATTCATACACACCGTGAAGAGAGAATCGCGAAAATCATAGGGCACTTGCAAGCGAGTGATGCAATATTGTTCTCTTCACCAATACAATGTCACATCAACTGACGAGATAATATATCAATTAAACTACAATAAGCATATATAGCAATGTCATCACAACTAAGCATCTATAAAAACATAAAGCATATTAAACATAATCACCATGCATATAATGTGTCATCACATCAATATAGTCTATCATTGCTCCACTGTCAGTGATAGAATAACAATAACATAAAATAAGTCTAACAAAGTATCTGATTTGTCAAGAAAACATAACAAATCGGAGGGGTGTCACACATAGGTTTATTACAAAAGAAAATAGCACATACATATGTATATTCATATACATATAAAGCATTGTATTATATATGCTATTACTTGATGACTATTGATATTAAATTGCAAGTTGAACGTTGATTATCTTGGTTATCATTGAGTTCTATATATATTATGGTGGTTATGCTAGTGTAACAATGTGATATCCATCATCGTCGACCTTACATCGCAATGTTATTATCTTTATTCTTTGAATGTCTTAGCATTTATATACTTTATGATTATTTGAAATGGCTAAATTAGTCGTGGAGCTTATGTGTTTTGGCTTGACTCTATTTAAAGAGGAGCATGTTATATTTGTTATGATTGGCTTCTTTTAAAGAGGAGCATGTTATATTTGTTATGCTCAGCTCCTTTTAAAGAGGAGCATGTTATATTTGTTTTGGATCAAATCTTTTTTAAGAGGAGCATGTTATAAGTGTTTTTCTCGACTCTATTATGAAGAGCTCAATTAACTTTAAAAAGCTAATTTGTATATATTTAACACCTCTACGAAGCCAGGTAAGGCCACGGTCATCATGTCGTGAAGGTGGCACAGGTGTTATCATTTGTAATTAAAATTTACCACATTCAAAATTGTGGCTCTCATCATGTTAAGATAGCATGATAACTGATTTTATTAATTAAATTTTGCAAAGTAAGTCGATGGTCTTATTTGGAGGATATGTATCGTGTGATCTAATCTTGCAACAATTTATTGGCAACCACTTTGTGCCTTGAAAGCCATGGGATTAGGCAGTTAGGTTTAAAATTTTATAGTAAAAGGTATTTCCTAATTAATTAATTATTTAATTATTAGGTTCATTTTTCTCTAAATACTTAAGCTTACTTAGGTCATGTTTATTTTATGTCTCATGTCATAGGATGAGGACACGTGTTATGATCTTGTTTTATCCTCACCTAGGGTTTCTAGGTTGATTATCCTTTTATAAGGATTCTTTTGTATTATCATTATAAGATGCACATTAATCAATGATTCATTCTTTTTTGGATCAACAGCGCTTGGCTTCCATAGCTTTTCTATTCTCTTTTTGTGGAAAGTGTTCGATTGTAGGTGATTCTTGGGAGCTATGGAGTTGATTTTTCCCAACTCCAACATGGTATTAGAGCTCCAAACCTATAACCCCCTCTCCTCTTCATGAGATATTTCATTCCTTGATCTATCATTTGGTGCATCCTAGAGCAAATCAGTATTTTTCATTAGATTCAAAGCTATTAAGAAAGTCAAATCTACCTTTTGTTTGGCCTAATTTGGACTCTAGAGGTAAAATCTACAAGGGTTTGAAGTGGTTGCTTCTTTTTTTTCAAATCAGAAGGGTAGTTGCATTTTTTGTGCATTTTGAGCCAAGATGGGTGTTGCCATCATGCTCAGAAGGCCCAAAAACCTGAAGATCGCTTGTCAAATTGGAAAAATCTCTATCAAGAGTATTTGAGTCAAAAAAAATTGCTACGACCTCCCATCACATAGCCCGGGGTATTAATTTTTCCAAAAAAATTACTTTTTTTTCTACGAATTTCTTTCAAAAAAGTCAAAAAAACTTAAAAAACAAATACACTACATAGGTTTTTTAAATGTTTTTTTATAAATTATATTAAAAAAATTATGGCTGCATTCTCGAGGGTACCTCAAGAACCTTGCAATGTATGTGCCCTCGTGCCTTGCCCCCATGGGAGGGATAGCTGCAGTGGGCACCTCCCTCACACTCTTTGTAGGGCACGGCCTCCCCCGCCCTCACGCCTGTGGTTGGTAGGTGGGCTATGTCCTCAGCCTCCCTATATATTTTATTATAGTTTTTAAAAATTAAAAATTAATATTTTTTTCTCCTAAAAAAATTTAATGTTTTTTCACAGTTTTTCTTTAAAAACAAAAACATGCAATTTTTTTTGCAATAAATGCACCTATACCCGGTTGGAGGAGATTTTTAACTAGGGTTCTAAATTTGGTGGATCTCCAAATTTAGCAACATTTTTGCTAAATTTTGTGGAGGTTTCTTTTTCCCTAGCCTAGCCCCTCTCCATTGGGTTTTTCAATTTTGCACCTTATCTTTCAAAGGCCATATCTCAGCCATACGGTGGTCTTTTCCAATGTAATTTTTTCTTTGAAATGAGGTAGAATTTCATGCTTTTTATAGTGTTATAGGTGGTTTCTAGTTTTGGATTCTAGTTTTTTTCCTAGAATTCTATTTTATCAGTGTTGTTGTGTAGTTCTCATTTTGGAGACTTTGACGAGCCATATCTTCTACATCTGGACTCCTTTTTGGGTGTCATTTTTTTTTAAAGTGCATTATTTTTCTTTACTTCATCATGGTGCTATTATTTTCCTCTTTTTCTATTAGAGAATTGTATTTTCATCATGTATCCCTTTTTTGGACATTATAGGCTTCCACTGTATGCACTTTTTATTATGTAAACACGCTAAAATAAAGTGTTTATGTATTTATGGTGTATTATTGGGATCTTGCACATTATTTTGTGTCTTATTGTACTTGCACTATGATATAAAGTGCCATGGGGGGTTGATGTTTTTTCTTTGTTTTCCATCATACTTTTGTCATGTGAGTGTCCCTTCTGTTGAAAAATGAGGTGTTTTCTTAGCTTAATACTCTGTAAAACTTTAATATTGCTGATCTAAGTAAGTAATTTCTTTGTTACATATATTCTTTGTGGGTGATTATCTTGAATAATCCATTTTATTGTTGTAGAATGTAGAGAGAAGTTGATAGAAGAACTAGACAGGATATTAGAAAGATTACACAAGATGTACCGTGGAGAAACCCTTTCGAAAAAAAACTCCACCAAGAATTATTCTATTATTCAATCTCTGAATTACAATAGCTCTAATTCTTTCTTGAGAATGCTTCTTCTATCTTTACCAATCTTCTTCACACCTGCAATAACAATTATGACAACTCTATTCAACTTGAATGAGATATAGAGACAATATGCAACCTTGTAATAATCAAATGGTGATAATTACAATGCATAAGCTCAAGCCCTTGAAAAGGTACGCCATATTCCTTCAAGTTGAGTTCTACCTTGAAAACCAAAGCTTAGAACATGTGCTTTACCCATTTGGGCATCCCAAACTAAAGCTACAACTCATCCTTCACTTTGTGATAATTACAAAGCTCTTCCTCAAAGATGGCACCCAAAAGAGGGTCCCACTTAATAGAGCCTTTAGAAATATCTTATCATGCATTGGAGTTAATTCCAAGAAATCATCTTTGCGCCCAGTTAGCTCCAAGTGATTTCTTGTTAATCAAATATTTACTCAACAATTTACCCCAAAGAATGGTCATCCCTTGTTAATGGAGGTAGTCCTTATATTTGTCATACAACTCAATGTTATTAGCCATGCATTAAAGTTAACTGAAGCTAACCATGCAACTCAAATAAATCAACATATATGCAACATGCACTTGCATGCAACTCAAGATAACGAAGATAACTGGACAACTGAATCAACTAACTCAACTAAACTGATTTTGAAACCGAACTAAACTAAATTGAACTAATCTAAACTTAACTTAACTTTAACTTAACAAAACTTCAAGCATGCAAACATCAAATCCTAACTCCTAGGATCTTTACATGCATTCAGAAGTGTTAACTCTCGAGTAGTTAACTCAACACGGTGAGTTTCACCTTACCATGTGTGCACCCACATGCTCCTATTATTTAGGAATAACTACAAATTTCAATTTCATGATTTATTTCATCCAAATAATTAATCTCATCCTAATCTTAGTGTTGTTGAACACATTCCAAGAATCTAGGAGATACATGCATTAATTAATGTTTAGGATTTGCAATTAAATGGCAACCTATTTATATGTGTTGGTATTTTCATGTTTGCACATTCAAATGTTTTTTATTCTTCTTCATGCACTTCTTTTTCGCATTCAATTTCGGTGTACCTATCATGGCTCTCCCTTGTCAGCATTATGGGGGGTTTCTACTCTTGGTGCTAATGCTTCTTTGGGTACATGTTGGAGTGAGCTATGTATACAGTATTTTTCCTATATACTTTCGGATGCAGTGTACATCAATTGTTGGTTACATGCATTTCTATGAGATGGAGCATTTACCATATGGACACTCTTGCATTCCTATTTTTTGGAGGCAACCTTTCATTTTTATTTGATTAGTGTTCTTCAGAATTTTGGTACCTGTGCCATCTGTATCTTCGATTTCTAGATGTTTTTCCTTTGTTTTCCATCTAGTTCAAGTAGTTTTGTTGAGGGCACTCATGCAGATTCTTGTCTTCTTGATGTCGATCATCATTTGTTTTAGAGGAGGTTCTTCTTTTAGCACTATAGTAGTCATTCTTTGATAGTGTTTGCAACTTCTTCATGCTTCAATGGTATTCTTCATGTTCATCCTTTTTTCCTATCTCTTGGGACAATTCTTGGTTGGGGGCTTCTTCATCCTTCAATTTTTTTTGGAGCCTTCTCAGTCCTTCAATCTTATTTGGAGGCATCTTTAGTCCTTCACTATTGTTTGGAGGCTTCTTCAGTCCTTCACTTGTATTTCTCTCATTTGGAGAGGAGTTTTCTCCCACGAGGTTTTTCTCCTTTCTCTCTAGTTTTGAGAGATCTTTTGTTTATACATGGGTACCTTATTTGGCCTTGTTTGTTGGGACCCATCATGCATTCATCTTAAGAGGTTTGAGCTTCTCCCTAAGTCTCACTTAAGGGGGGTGTTAGAGTAAAAGGTATTTCCTAATTAATTATTTATTTAATTATTAGGTTTATTTTCCTCTAATTACTTAAGCTTACTTAGGTTATGTTTATTTTATGTCTCATGTCATAAGATGAGGACACATGTCATGATCTTGATTTATCATGACCTAGGGTTTATAGGTTAATCATCCTCTTATAAATATTCTTTTGTATAATCATTGTAATCTATGCACATTAATCAATGATTCATGCTTTTTTGGATCAATAGCTCTTGACATTCATAGCTTTGCTATTCTCTCTTTCTGTGATAGGTGTTTGACTGCAGGTGATCTTTGAGAGTTGAGGAGTTAATTTTTTCCAACTCCAACAAACAATTATTGGTGAGTATCTTGAGGAGATAACTAAAATCATAATTTAGTTTTCATGCTATTAGGATTTTACTTCACTAATCATGATTTTTCAAAGGGAGATAGGAGAATATAGTGTGTAATAAGGAATATAAGAGGTTTTGATCTGTCGTGAAGATATTATTTGAATTTTGTTGCAAGTATGAGTAGTTGGTGTTTTCATTGATGTCAACAAGCATATGTTGTCATTGGTTTCAACTGTATGTGTTGAGGGATATTTTTATGAAGATGAGTAGTTGGTGTTGTCTATGCTTTTATTAGTTGCATTATGTTTTCATTAGTAAAGCTTCTGATGTCAACCTCTACTGTTGCTTTCATAAGATTTTGTACATGAATGTAGTAGTGTTGAAGATGATGAGGATGTGTCTCTAGTGCTTGGTTTCCAAGTGCTTTTGATAAAATTTGATAAAAAAAAGGAAATAGTGTGTTGTAGTGTTGTTCTAGGTTGTAGAGGTGTGTTCTTGTGTTGGTTTGCATTTCTTTCAAGTTAAAGATTTGCTCATGCAGTTAAAATATGTTGATCAAAGATGTATAGAGGTGTTAGATCCAAAATTTGGTATGCCAAATCATTATGCAAAGGAAATTGTGTTCACCAGTGTGTGAACTATGCATTGCAGAAGTGTCTGAGAGGTGTCTATGAGAAATTTCTTTTCTCTGCATTTCTCCATAATTATGTTTTAGGTCTTGTAGATCTAAAGGAGTGTTGATGCTTTTGGTATCTTTCTTATGTCAAGATGGTTCATGGTTTGGTGCTCTGGAAGATAGTTTTCTAAGTTACAATGTATGACAAAGTTGCCTAGATGTAAAGGGTGTGTACATTCTTTGAGTGAAAGTTGTTGCAAAGGAGTTTGTTTGATTTTAGGGTGTTTGTGGAATATTCTAGATCATTTTCAGGTGAATCTTTTTGGCCACAAGTTATGGATGGATCAAAGGAAGAGTGTACTTAAAGGATTAATGGTGTTCACATGAGTAATGGCCAACCTTGGTGTTTATGCTACTTGCAAAGATGCTTCGTGGATTGTGGAAGTGTGGCGTGGCATGTAAGAAAGGATTTAGGTCCTAGCTAAGGAGTATTGTGATCTTCCTTCATTCCTTTCCATGGTGGGAATGTTTGGGTACCGAAATAATTTGAATTTGCATGATTGAGGTGCATAAATGATCTTGGAGAAAGCTTTCAAGGTTGAAGACAATATAAATATGAGTTGAGTTGTTGATGGATGGTGTGTGTGAAGTGTGTGTAGGGTGTGTTATGAATGATGTGAATTGCAGAGTTGTAGAGTGTGAAATTGGGAAGTTCAACATGAGCTTTCAAGTGTTAGATTACTAGATGTAGGGAGCAAAAGGTGTCTACAATCATTTAGTTAGAAAATGAAGGTGTTGAAGACATTGTGATGGATTCTTTGTTGCATTGATATTATGAACTCTCTATGTAGCATTTCTTCTCTATCTTCTTTTTTTGTTCTAGCAATCAGCCTTTGGCTATATGAGGCTTTTATGGGCAGTGTGCCCTTTTGGCAATGATCCTTTGTAATCGGTGTTGATATTACTTGTATTGTGAGCTAATCCTCACTGTGTTGTTGAAGAAATTGTGATGGATTCTTTGTTGCATTGATATCATAAACTCTTCGTGTAGCATTTCTTCTCTATCTTCTTTTTCTATTTTGGAAATAAGCCTTTGGCTATATGAGGCTTTTCTAGGTAGTGTGCCCTTCTAGCAATGATCCTTTGTAATCGATGTTGATATTACTTGTATTGAGAGCTAATACTCGATGTGGTTTTGATATTACTTGTATTGTGAGCTAATCCTCATTTTGGGTTTTCCATGTAAATTTGGTGTTCTATCGTGTATGGTGTTGTGTTTTAGTTTCTGTTATTTGTTTTTCATGTTAAATCATCATAATAGGTTAAGGGTTTTATGAATGAATGTGGATCTGAAAGTTAATGATGGTTTTGAAGGTTTAAGGTACAACTAATTCACCCCCCTCTCAGTTGTCTTGTTAAATTAATAATTGGTATTATAGCAAGGTTCCTTGGAGAAAATCTTAATTGCTTGAGGTAGATATGGAATGGTGAACAAGAAGGATATCCCTATGTTTGATGGCATGGACTATGCATTTTGGAAGATAAAAATGGAAGGCTATTTGGTTTACCTTAGATATGACATCTAGAAGACAATACACAATGATTATGTTATGCCTACAAATGGTCTGAGCACAAGTGATGAGATCAAGGCCTATGAAAACAATGGTAAAGAAAGGTTTGTTCTCTTGAGTATTCTTGCAAAATCTAAATTTGTGAAAGTTATGGATTTGAAAATTGCTAAACAAATCTGGGATAAGCTAGAAAGTGTTTATGAAGGAGATGAAAAGGTTAAAAAAGCTAAGATGTAGAATTTGAAGACCATATTTGAGAACTTGTGAATGTTTGAAGATGAAAACATTACAAGCTACATGTAGAGCATAGATGAAGTGGTCAGCGCCACTAGAGGTCTTGGTAGAAAATTCAAAGAATCAAAAGTGGTAAAGAAAATTATCAAAACTCTACCTAAATATTATAGTCATAAAGTTTTTGCTATTGAGGAATTTGAAAATTTTGATACTTATACTAGAGATTAGTTGTATGGTTCCCTAACTACATTTGAAATGAGAGAATTTGGTCCAAATAATGGTACAAAATTTGAGATTGTTTTTAAGGCTAAAAAATTAGAGAAGATAGAAGATTTGGATCAAGATGATCTTGATGATGTGGAAGCTAACTTTGTGAGAAGGGTGAAAAAGGGCATTGGTAAGTACAAAGGTAAATTATCTTTCAAATGTTTCAGTTGTGGAAAGATAGGTCACTATGCTTCAAGATGTCCAAATAGAGTTGTGAATAACAAGAACAAGGAAAACATAGGTAAGATGATCAAGAAAAGCTATTATGTTAGAGAAGATGCAAGTATTTGTGATGATGAATTTGATTATGGAGATGATGATGATAATAAATGCTTGTTCATGGCTTTAAAAGATGAAACCAATTCTGCTAACTTTGAAAGATGTGTGAAGGAAAGTGCTCCGAAGACAAAGGATAATACTGAAGGTACTTTGGTATTTGATTTTCATGCTAGAAAGGATAAGAACTATTGGATCATTGAAAATGGATGCTCAAATCATATGACCGAAGACAAGAGTAAGTTTATTAAACTTGAAAAGTATGATGGAGGACTTGTTAGATTTGGCGATGATTTAGGTGCTAAGATATGTGGAATAGGTTCAATTAGTTTTGATGGAAAGCATAATACTGATGATGTTTACTATGTTAATGGTTTACAACATAACCTTTTGAGTGTTGGACAAATGTGTAGCAAAGGATACAATATTATGTTTTAGGATAATGGAAGTGAGATTAGAAAAGGGTCCAAAACTGTGATTGCTACTAGAAAAAGGACAAATGGAAATGTTTATCAGCTCAAGGGTGCTCATGGTCACTATTTTATGACACATATTAATGAAATTTGACTATGGAACAAGAGGATGTGTCACATCAATTATGATAATCTGGTAAGAATCAATTCAGTTCAAGCAGTAAGAGATCTCACAAAGATTACAAGGCCTATCTACAGGGATTGTCAATTTGGAAAGAAAACAAGAACAATCTTCTATCGTATTACTAGAATTAGTGCATACAGATCTGTGTGGTCCTACAAGAGTGAGAATTCTTCAAGGTGACAAGTATTTCATGATTTTGATTGATGATTATTTTAAAATGGCATGGGTTACTTTTCTTAGAGAAAAACTTGAAGCCCTAGATAGATTCAAAGCATTTAAAATTATGGTTGAGAATGAGATGAATATGAAATCAAATGTTTGAGATCTGATTGAGGTGGAGAATTCACCTCCAATGAGTTTAACATGTTTTATGAGAATCATGGCATAAAGAGGCATGTGTCTACCCCTAGGACTCCTCAGCAAAATGGAGTGGTTTAAAGGAAAAATAAGACTGTTCAAGAAGCTACAAGGGTTATGATGAAAGAAGCTAACCTACTAGAAGTCTACTAGAGAGAAGAAATACGTATTGTTGTTTACATACTTATTAGAGTTCAAGCTAAAGCTAACAACATAAAGATTCCCTATGAGCTATGGTATGGAAGGATCCCTACCATCAAGTACTTCAAAGTGTTTGGAAGAAAATTTAATATCAGAAGAGATGATGAAAACGTAGGAAAGTTTGATGCAAGGTTTGATTAAGGTATCTCCCTTGGATATTCTACTAAAAGCAAAGCTTATAGATGCTACAACAAAAGGCTGAGAAGGATTGTTGAGAGTGCAAATGTTAAAGTTGATGAAGATTTTTAGAATTCAGTGGTGATAGATGGATATGAGTTAGGCATGAGTCATATGATCCTGCTTACAAAGAAGAAGAAAAAGCTAAGGAATAGGAAGTGCATATTGAAGAGAAAGAAGCTCTAGAAAAAACCCTTAGAACCCCTAAGTATGTACAAAGGAATCATTTTGAATAACATATCATTGGAGACAAAAACAAAGGAGTATTGACAAGAAGAAGAGTTTTTGAAGAAGAGGTAAATTTGTGTTTATTCTCTAAAGTTGAACCTAAAATAGTGATTGATGCATGCAAATATGAACATTGGATAAAGGTTGTGGAAGAAGAACTACTATAGATTGAGAAGAATTAGAATTGGGAACTTGTCCCAAGACCTGCAAGCAAGAACATAATTGGTACTAAGTGGGTGTTCAAAAACAAACTAAATGAGAATGGAGAAGTGATAAGAAAAAAGGCAAGGCTTGTGTGGAAACATGAGCATGATATGAGCATGGGTTATACAGTGTGTAGATATAGTGTTGTCATTGATGTCAACATTGTGGTTTGGTATGAAAAATTATGTGTAGACCGATTGGTGAAGCATGAGTGTGCATGAAGATGATAATCTAGTGCATAGATGCAATAATTTTTGATTTGATGCATATTGTGAACCAAGATTCTCAACCTGCACAAACACAAGAAACAAACACCATATTATATCAAATGCAAGTTAGTATCATGATTCCCCAAGAAATCCATTTAAATTGCAATAGAAAGGAAATGAAATGAAGAACATAAACAAGCATAAATTAAAGATATTAAATCCTATTCAAATGCAATGCAAACTCTTAATCTCTTGGGGGAGTTGGTGCCAATTTGATGTGGAAATTGGCCCTTTCCCAACTCCTATGCAAGCTTTGTTGATTAGTGATGAAGAGTGATCCACTTTGTTGATGATTGAAGTGTGCTCCAAGATGAAAATCTACATAACCTAGCTAAGATTGGATAAAAATGGATGAGAATTGTTATGGATTTGAGTATAATAACTTTACTCAAATTGTGTATGCTAAAATGAGGAATGAAGCCTCTTATTTATAGATTGATAAGTTGGAGAAATGCCCAAAATGAAGCAATGTGGGACTAAAATTCAACCAATGGAAAGGTGCCACTTGTCAAGATGAGAATGGTTGAGGGATGTGCACATTTTGATGAATGTGCCCATAAATGCAATTAGGTGATATTTGAAATTAGTGAAATGACATGTAAGAGGGAAAATGAATGTCTTAAATGCCACTTGGCTCAAGGAAAAATGACTTATTAGGTGAATTTAATGTCTTGTTGGAAGGACAAAGTCCAGTTGGATTTTGAATTCAAATTTGAGAGAATATTCCTCCATTATGCCATGTTGAGAGAAAATAGGGATTTAATAAATGAATTAAATCTATTTTCATGTGCAAGTGGCAAAAGCTAGAGTATGGGACATGGATTAGGATTAAATTAATCAAGGGTTAATTAATTTAATGAGAGATTAGATGATGTGACAAATTTGACTTAGATTTGTGGGTTTATTTAAATCAAATATGAGAAGAATATGATTTTAGACTTAGTTAAATAAATATTTTGATTTATTTAGCTAAAGGGGGTGATGTTGGCTTAAATTAAACAAGGTTTAATTTATTTAATTTAATAGATAGACTTTAGAGATTTAATCAAATAAAGGGAATTATTTAATTAAATATGGACACAGGGTTAATTAGATTAGATAGATTGATTTAATTAACAAGAGAAAAAGACTTAATTAGATAAAATGATTTATTTAATTAAGAGAGGGGAAAAAAATGATAAATTTAATCAAATAAAGGTATTTGATTAAATGGTTAGACTGAGGGATGATTTAGGATGAAATGATGTTAGTAGTGGGGATCATGTATGTTAGTATATTTTCCATGTCTATACAGACAATTGAGTTGAAGAATTGGATGTGTTTGAACATAGTATTTTGTGCACAAGACATTCAGTTTTTTGGTCTATATTGATTTGGATTGAAGAATTTTGCTCTATAGTTCTAAATAAAAAAATGTGTATGACAAAGGAGTCTAAATCCAAACTTTCATATTATTTTTCCCTCTGATGCAGAAGTTATGAGTAACAAAATACCAAATCTTCCAATGACAATGTTTTCTAGTGCAGAGTATGCATTTTGAATGGTTCTCACTTCACCGCAAAAGAATATCTAGTCTTATGGTTTTGTGGAAGTGCTTACAGGTGTTAGTTGCATCTAAGTTCCAAGTGAAGTGTAGTTTGGAGGTTCGTGTGTTGATTTGTGGTTGATCAATTAGTGTATTTTGGTGTTAGGTCACTAGTGGTGCCGACCTAATATATTTGAGGTTGTGTGGAGTTTAAATAGGTTATGTGGGAGATATTATAGGTCCAACCCAACCTATTTGATGCATTACAAGTTTTGAATTATGGAACGAAGTATGTTTGTTTTGATTTTGAGCCAACAAGTTATTATTTCACATGGCACATCTAATTAGGCCAACCCAATTGATTTTTTTGGTTCTTGTGGATGTGGTGGATATATATGAGTTCATTTTCAGTGTTATGGTGTAGGAAGGTAATGATATGAGAGAGTAAGGTTATGTAAGTGTGAATTCCTAATAATCAGAGTATGAGTAAGATGTGAATGCAGAGTAGAGCAGAGTGATATGAAGTGTGTTGATTTAGTATTTTGAGCTTCAGTGGAATTGTACTCCAGCATGTTGTATTTCAAATTGTGGCAATGTGCCATCCTATTTCTTCTATCTCTCTTTCATTCTTTGGGTAGTGAGTCCACCTGGAAGTGATCCCTTATGTAATATCTTATAACTGGTTATAATATATTGTGAGCTAATCCTCACCTGGTTTTTCCCTTTTTGGGTTTTCCACATAAAAATTTGGTGTTCATGTGTTTTGCTTTGACGGTTGTTTTCATGCTTTCCTTTCTTACTAAAAATTGAATAGGTTATGTGGAATGAATGTTTAAATGCTTAAGTGGTTTTAGAGAATACCGATTCACCCCCCTCTTAGTATTCGAGGTGTTCAACAATTGGTATTAGAGTTTGGTTCCTTGGAAGAGGCTTAACTGCTTGGGGAAGATCTTGGAGGTTGAACACGTGGCTTTTAGGATATCCCCTACTCCTCTGGAAGAAATTCCTACAGTTGGACTCACAAAAGAATATTGCATGGTTGATATGAATGGAGAACTTAGAATAGCCTTCGAAGATCTAGAAAAGACTAAATCTGAGAACAAAGACCTGAAGGAAAATGTCAAGGAAGTAGATGAATGCATCAAAAAGTTAAGGGAGCAAATCAAGAAGTTCAAAGAAAGACATAAGGAAGTTAATGAATAGTTGAATCAAGAAAATGTAACAATTACTAGTCTGAAAGTACAAGTCAAAGAAGGAAAAAGACTTGAAGAATGTCTGAATGCAAAGGTGAAAAGAAAATCTGTAGAATGTTCAAAACTTAAAGAAGAGGTTGTAACTTGAAGATCAAATCTAGAGAAAGAAAAGTGTCAAGAATAGTTTTTCAATGCTTGATGATATGATTGAAAATTAGAAAGAATCTAAGGACAAAGAAGGATTAGGGTTTCAGAAAGGTGAAATCTCTAAGATAGATCAAATTCCAAATCAGGTTGAAAAGAAGAATGACAAGAAGGACGATGGCAAGTAAGTCCAAAACTAGAAGAATGAAGTTAAAAGACCACCCATCAAACAACCAAATACACAAAGACACCCATCTTTTAATGGTTATTGATATTCTTACAATAGATTTGGACATAATGCTATAGAATGTAGAATCAGAATGAATTAGAATATTCCATCTTTTCTCAGCCAGTGTTTTTCATGCAAAAGATTCAATCATAAGGCTAGTGAATGCAAAAATCAGATTATGAATAGCTATTGCAATGGAATGATGGTTCAATTTTTCAATGGCTACTATTATACATACAATTGATTTAGGAATAGGGCTAATCAATGCATATCCAAAGTAAATGGAAGTAATCTTGTTCAAAATAATGTAATATGTTATAATTACAATAGACCAGGACACATTTCCAAGTTTTGTAGAAGCAAGAATTTGAGGAAGGTTAATTTGATAAACAAGAATAATACAATGAAAAAGATTGATCCGATAGAGATGAACAAGATGTAGAAAAATAAGGAAGAGACAGAGGTTAAGGCTAAGTCTATGCCAATATCTGGTGTAGATGTTTCCTCTAAAAACTAAGTAGAGAGCTTTGGCTCAGGGGGAGCATTAACAGAAGATATTATATCCCCCACCAAGGAAATGGTGTTGATGCTTCAACACATTGGAATAAGGTGTAGGTTGACGTGCTTGACCTATTAGAGAAGATACCAGTGGAAAATAGCAAGATGTGGAAGTTTGTGGAGCATTTGAAGGTGATTGTGCAATACAATTAGGGTTTGACAACTTTATCAAATTGAGTATTCAATGCAATTTAGGTTATTCCAAAAGGTTTATAAGTGATTGCATATTCAATCTAAGTCATTTGCAAACGAGCATTCAAAGAGAGAAGAGTAGTGAAAGAGTGAGGTGAATAATTTTAGAAGTCTTATGCATGAAACCCTAACTAGAAAGTGACCAAAAGGTATTTGTAGTTTCTATCTTGCCCTAAGTTTTTAGAAGAATTTCAAAGTGTTGAAAAATGGCTACCCCACATGTTATTGAGGTTTTGTACCGATCACATCCAAAATTCAAGCGACACCCTAACAAATCAATGGAGACCAACCCGAATGGTGCATTATCAAAGATTCTATATGGTGTGCTTCATACTAAGGATGTAAGGATCTATATACATGCTAAGTTGGAGGAATATGATCACTCTAAATTGGGTGATATGTTAGTTAATAAACTCATCAGAGATGAATTTGAGCTTAAGCCATAATTCGAGATCTTGGTAGAGAAGAAGCTTAATGTATGGAACTTTTTCCCTAATTTTTGTCACGATGATGAGTGGGAAAGGTACACCCTGAGAATAATCCATGATAGATTCATTTGGTTGGATATGCCTTACATGATCACTAAGGAAGTGATTAGGGTTGTTATGGGATTGTGCTCAACCAGACCAGTTTCAACGCTTAAATTAGTCAAGAATGAAGTAGTGATGAAGCTAACTAGAGAAAAGTTTGACAAAATACATCTAGCAATCAAGCATATTGAGAATCTGATAGTCAAGTATGCTTCCATGATGATTAGATGCAAAATATTTTTCACCAAAAGGGAGAATTTGTTGAAAATGGAGGTAATTATGTAGCTTAATACTTTGTAAAACTATTGTAGTTGTAAATCTAAATAATTGTTCTTTGTTACAATTTCTTTGTGGATGACTATCTGTTAGATTCATTTTACCATTTGTAGAAGTAGATAGAATATTGTAGAAGAATAAGACCACAATAAAGAAGTTACACAACATATACCATCGAGAAACTCTTTCGGGAAAAAACTCCACCAAAAATCAATGTATTATTTAATCTCATAATAAGATTACAATAATTCCAATCCTTGCTTGAGATGCTTCTTTTTCCTTCAACAATTATTCTTCACAACCTGTAATAAAATCTAATAAACTCTCTTCAACTTGCTACAATAAATAGACAATAATGAGCCTTGTAAACTCCAAAGAGTTTACAATTACAAAGTTCAATGCTTATCTCACAAAACCTGTGCCTATTCCTTGCAAGTAGAGTTCTACCATGAAGAACAATGTCAAAACAAGTGCTTCATCCATTTGGGCATCCCAAACTAAAGTCATAACTCAATGTTGATTCTAAAGATA